>JAFMOC010000007.1:8095000-8292500 GCA_019802505.1 Corydoras sp. C115
TTTTGAGATCTTGCCACAAATTCTCAATTGGGTTTAGGTCTGGACTTTGACTGGGCCATTCTAACGCATGAATATTCTTTTTTTTAAACCACTCCATTGTAGCTCTGGCTTTATGTTTAGGGTCGTTGTCCTGCTGGAAGGTGAACCTCCGCCCCAGTCTCAAATCTTTTGCTGACTCCAACAGGTTTTCTTCCAAGATTGCCCTGTATTTGGCTCCATCCATCTTCCCATCAACTTTGACCAACTTCCCGGTCCCTGCTGAAGAGAAGCACCCCCAGAGCATGATGCTGCCACCACCATATTTGACAGTGGGGATGGTGTTTTCAGAGTGATGTGCAGTGTTATTTCTCCGCCACACATAGCGTTTTGCATTGTGGCCAAAAAGTTCAATTTTGGTCTCGTCTGACCAAAGCACCTTCTTCCACATGTTTGCTGTGTCCTCAACATGGCTTCTGGCAAACTGCAAACGGGACTTCTTATGGTTTTCTTTTAACAATGGCTTTCTCCTTGCCACTCTTCCATAAAGACCACATTTGTGTAGTGCACGACTAATTGTTGTCCTGTGGACAGTTTCCCCCACCTGAGCTGTGGCTCTCTGCATTTCATCCAGAGTCACCATGGGCCTCTTGGCTGCCTCTCTGATCAGTGATCTCCTTGTTCGGCCTGTAAGTTTAGGTGGACGGCCTTGTCTTGGCAGGTTTACTGTGGTGCCATACTCTTTCCATTTCCGGATGATGGATTGAACAGTGCTCCGTGAGATGTTCAAAGCTTTGGAAATCTTTTTATAACCTAAGCCTGCTTTAAACTTCTCCAAAACCATATTCCTAACCTGTCTGGTGTGTTCTTTGGACTTCATGATGCTGTTTGCTCCCCAATATTCTCTTAACCAACATCTGAGGCCGTCACGGAGCAGCTGTATTTGTACTGAGATTAGATTACACACAGGAGGACCCTTTTGAGTCATTAGCACTCATCAGGCAACTTCTGAATGCAATTGGTTGCACTCAGGGAAAAGGGGGCTGAATACTTTTGCACGTCGCACTTTTCAGTTTTTTATTTGTAAAAAAAAATGTTGATTCATGTATAATTTTCCTTCCACTTCACAATTGTATACCACTTTGTGTTGGTCTTTCACATTAAATTCCAGTGAAATATATTTATGTTTGTGGTTGTAATGTGACAAAATATGGAAACGTTCAAGGGGTATGAATACTTTTGCAACCCACTGTGTATATATGTGTGTGTGTGTGTGTGTGTGTAAGAAATATTTTTCAATATTAACAATACTATAAATAGTTATAATGTAATCTTAATATTACCAACTACCCAGATATGTGCAAATAGTGTAAATGTTAATTTGTAATTGGTCACGTCTTGCCGTTTTTTTTTTTTTTTTTTAATAATTTTTATTCTGTTTGAATAATTCACAGCTAATACAATAGACCCCTCATCAAATATTGGTGTACATTTGCTCCCTAGTGCAGTCTTCTGACCTAAATTTCAATGAATTAGAAGTGTGAGAACAAAATAAAAGCTTATTGGCTTGATTATTCAGCTCGTCAAACACATTAGTGATAGAATGATTCCAAAATATCAGTCAGATTTTAAATGTACATCTTTTACAGATAGGGTGACCAGATGTCTATGCATGTGTTTCTGCTTAAACCCAAACAGGATTCAAACGCAGATAAAGTAACAGCAGCTAAACTAACTACCGTATACCACACTGTGAAATACTCCCCATCATACAGGTTTAAAGCACATTAAAGAACTGTCTGTTCTGTTTAATTGTACACAAACAGTCTTTGTTCCACATCTGGTGAACTGGAATCAGGTCACCCTATTTACAGAGTATCACCACAATATGTGGAATTCCACAAGTGTGAATGATGAAAAGCACGCGTGGAAGTAATTAGTATTTTTCATTCATGCAGATGATGATGTTTATAAGATAAATAGACTATTTTTCTAATAGTAGTTTACAAGATAAGACATGAATGATTTAAGTAATGTGACCTCACATCTTAACTTGAAAAGACGCCATGCCAACAAATTTACCAAATAAAGTCGAATATTTTTTAAAATCACATACATGTCTATAATTTTGAGGGGGAGGAAAAAAAAAAAAAAAAAAAAAAAAAAAACATTTGAATGTTAAAAAAATGTTTACAAGATGCACTTAAGTGGTGCACATTAGTGGTCAAAAGGTGCACATTAGTGGTCAAAATTACAATTCTCACAGTGAAGTACAATAAAGTTTAGCATTTAGCATACGGTAAGATACATGGTCAGGCTCCAGCAAGCTAAGTTTATAATAAGCTAAAAGTTAAACTAAAATTTAAAAACAAGTATTCAAAAAATGCACCCCTGTATTAAGATATGTTCAGCATGGCCAAGCATACAATTTCAAAATGTTCCAAGACACTGGGGCAACTTAAGTCACCGTTAATGCCCAGCAATTTCAAACACAGACTGAAACCAGACATGGGCTAAATAAGACATAACACAACCACTACTGTGATAATAGGAAATATGTAGACAAAAGTGTCACACCAGTAAACAAAAGCCCAGAGCATAAATACACAGAAAAAAAGATGTGGATACAACTGAATAATAATAAACAAATGCAAATAAAAAAAATGTTTCCTGTTAGTGTTATTGGAAAGCCTCTTGGCAGTGCTGTAATAATGTAATCTTTGGGGGGGAGGGGTATGTGATGGGGTGCACATATGTGTATGTATATACATGGGCGGTTGTGAATGTCAGGTCACCGAGCCCTACGATAGATTTCACTAGAACAAAGTTATCTAAGCCAAGGAACAAGGGCGGGAAAGGTATGGAGGGAGGCTATGAGAGAAAGAAACAGGGAGAATGAGAGAAAGTTGCTTTGCTCTTCCAGATAATGTAGATACCTAGTCAAAACATTAAATTCATCTAAAACTCAGCAACAAATCAACACCATTACATGCATCAGAATACAAAGACACAAACATGATGTTACATCAAGTACTCGATAGACAACAATGATTAGGCACATACTGATTATTACCTTCCTTTCTGCAACACAAATGCAAAAACTCATGTTCCCAAACAAGGTAATGCATTAATTGAGGCTTGGAAAGAAGAAACTAAAAAGGTGCTAAAGAAACATCAAATAAGACAAAGCTGTTTTAAAAGGATCCAAGATGCCTGTTGCACAGGCAAATTACTGTAAAAGATATCCATTTTGTGATGTTAAGAATAGCCAAAGCCAGTAAACCAGTGCAGAACTTTGTTGAAGCACCAGAGATCTAAAGCAGCCTTTCCATGTACCTTTAAGTTTTTATATTTACTTGTGTTATAGAAAAATAATTATTTTCATCCATCCATCCATTATCTTCCGCTTTATCCTATATCAGGGTCGCGGGGGGGTTCCCCATGCCCATCCAGGGGAAAACGTTTTGGGCACACAGGACAGGGTGCCAATCCATCGCTGGGCACACACTCACTCACTCACTCACACATACACACTCTATATGGGGCAATTTGGAGAACTCAATTAACTTGATCCATGTTTTTGGACTGTGGGAGGAAACCGGAAAACCCGGAGAAAACCCACACAGACACGGGGAGAACATGGAAACTCCACCCAGCTGAGAGGCGAACATGCTAACCACTAAGCCACCGTGCCGCCCTAATCATTATTTTATTTTAATAACTATTATTTTATTATTACCCACAATGAAATGGGCTATGATTCTTGCCAAGGTACCAAAAGAACATATGGATTGCGGTTAGAAATATTACAAAGCCTGTAAAAGTACACTTTGTAGACAGTCTATTCAAAACTTTGCTCTCGTAATTTTAGAAAACTTTAAAGTACAATGCAATTGATATTTATATTATTTTGCTGTATTCGGATAACTGGCCTGCTTTACAGACACTGGATGAAGACCCATCATCTTAATCTAAATTTGGAAAAGAGGCTCCTGATCATTCTAGCAAAAGCCTCGGTTCATCAACCCGAGCTTCCCAAACAATTACTTTAAATCTTCCCGGGTAGCTCAACCCATAACCTTGATAAGTGACGTGATGTTTCAGAAATATATAAATAGGTCACAAAAATCACGTTTCTGCAGGTTCATTAGTATTTGCTGTAATTTTTTGTCCTGCATCTTGACTGAGCACACAACTGATCAAGCACTCATCCTCTCTCAGCTCGACTACTTCAATGCATGGCTTACGAGTCTCCCAGATTGCATGATTAGACCCCCACAGTTGATTTAGTACTTAACAGCTTGTATTGTGTTTAACCAACCTAAGCAAACTCACATTACTCCACAATGCATCATACTCTATTAGATTCCAGTAGCTGACCACATTTAAAACAAAGAACTGATTTTGGCCTACAGGACATTTTACTGGATCTGCTTCTTCCTACCTCCAGTTTGTTTTTTAACGATAACCCAGAATGGTTTACTGCAATTTAAGTCATACATATCGCCTTGTCCTTTAACCTTATCGAGGTGCAGATTCTCACTACATATTCTTTACCACTGCTAAATGGTGAAATGCTGAGACTTCCAGCATTTTCAAGTAACAGATCAGCATTCTGACCTGATATTGAAAGTAGAAGTAAAATATCCATCTAAAAAAAATTATATAAAAACATAAAATCATCATCATAATCATCATCCAGCTACCAGAACTGGTAGAGAGGTCAAGGATTAAAAGGATTGTCAGCACATGTAGCAAACCATTATACCAAAGCTTTATAGCAATACAGTATGTGTCTGCTAAGGAGTTAACATTCCGTCAATGTTCCAAAAGATAAAGATGCGTTTGGGAAAGTTAAATAGACACTGAGTCAACACACAAATGCACATTCTGTTTCCATACCTCTTCTTGTTTTTTCGAAAAGGCGTCATAACAAAGTCAAGTTGTGCGAGAACAAGCAAGGTGAAGAAAACATAAATGTAAGAGAATGTAGATGGGAAGCAAAGCTTTCAATAACAAGATTTTTTTTAATCATGGCATAACTAATTGATATAAACATAACTGCTTCCAGTCCATTCCTAAATGATCCAGGACAAGTTCCAAATTTGCACCATCCATAACCACTAGTGCTTCCAGCTACCACAACTTAAACGCTAAGCAGGTACATATAATTCTGCTCATAAACACACTAGTATATGATATACTGTAAAAAATGCTTCATGTTTTGCATTCTATTATACATCTATAATTATTTCTCCTATTTAAATTAAACTGATATGTATCATACAATAGTAGAATTACATGTGTCACATTGCTTTGTGGGGGCAAAATGAAAAATGGGTATAATTTTATTTTCTAAATATAATATATTATGAGATATGCAAATATGCATGCAACACTTAAACATGATTTCTTCACAACCATGTTACATTTATCATTTATTTTTATTTATTTGTTTCATTATATGTAACAATTTGGTAATAAAAAAAAAAAAAAAAAAAGTTGTCAAGCTTTTACAAGCCATGTTACATTTATCATTTATTTTTATTTATTTGTTTCATTATATGTAACAATTTGGTAATAATAAAAAAAAAAAAGTTGTCAAGCTTTTCAGCAGTGAAATTGGGTGCAAAAACCAAGTTTAGCTGTTTCCTAAGCACTTTATCCTCTACTAGGGTCATGGGGGGGGGGGGGGGAGGTTCCTCATGCCCATACAGGTGAGAACATTTTGGGCACTGGGCAGATAGACCCAGGACAGGGCGCCAATCTATCACTGAGAACACACAGACACACATTATATGGGGTAATTTGGAGAATTAAATTCACCTTGATGCATGTTTTTGGACTGTGAGAGGAAACCAGAGAACCCAGAGGAAACCCAGAGAGAACAGAGAGACACAGAGAGAACCCCCCCCCCCCCCAGATTGGGAATTGAACCGGGAATCACTGAGAGGCGAACCACTACGCCACCGGGCTGCCACGAAATTCAAATAAAACCGTTAATGTCATACTTATTCTTTTTGGAGTGCTCATCTTTTCCTCTCTTTACACCAAATATCCTCGTGATTAAAGTACTGAAGAGGAGAGTGGAGGAATTCCTTACCTGTAAAATAAGACAAACAGAAATCTCTTCATAAAGAAATGCAATTAGTACAGCATCATTTTAAATTTTGGATATACCTCATTTTTTCTTCACTTTCAGTTCCACCTATAATAAAGATTTTGTAGTTCTACAATTACAGACAATTACAGTAGTCCATCTGTTCACAAACTACAGTACAAATTGTTTACATCCCCTTTACTCTGTTCTGTAATAGTCAGGACACTAATAGTAGAACCACAGAACAGGTATTATTAGGTTGGTGCATTTTTCCCATCCCATCAGTGTCAATGAGGTTTTTAAATGAAACTAAAGTGGCACTGTAACCAACTTTCCGAATCAGTGTCACTACAGAACTGACATTACACCAGCCAAAATATACCAGTTATGTGATGGTCTTAAAGAGAATACCAACAACAAAGAACACAGATGCTTTATAGTCTGTAACTATAATAACTACAAATTCCATCTATATGGTAAGTGAAGAAAACTTTGCGGGTACTGTATATTGTATGAGTACCGTAGTTTGGTTAATGGTATTGGATTTCAGTATTTTTTAATGCTTAAATATTAGATATTGCAGATCATGCAAATGATTAATCACCACATCTTTGACCACATAGTTGTACCTCATACTGGTTAATATTTAAAATCTCAGTAAGTGATTTAGCATAACTGAACATTAATGCTAATTAATTATTAATTAATAATTACTAGCCTTATTCATTTGTTCATAATAACTGTGTCATATGAAAACTTTTTTTTTTTAGCTCCTTAGTGTAAAATCATTCACTTTTTCAATTGTATCCATGGCAAACAGAGCAGCCAATCATCTGAAAAAAGCCCAATGACATGTCCATCATTTTGGCTGATACAGAAATGAAAGTAACATGCCAATAATCAAGCATACAGAGGATACAGTAGATTGGAAAACTTCCATTTGTAAGAGCAGAAATTATCAGAAAAAAAATAAGGAAATATGACTCAGTTATGACCAGAATATAAATTGGATGAATAACTGGTTTCCAGCTTGTTTTGTCAGATGTACAATATAGTGCAAAAGTTTTAGGCAGGAGTGAAAAATGTTGTAAACTAAGAATGCTTTAAAAAATATAAATAATTGTTTATTTTTATTAATTTATAATATGCAAAGTGAGCAAAAAAAAAAAAAAGAAAATCTAAAATCAAAGCAATATTTGTTGTTACTACCCTTTGCCTTCAAACCAGCATCAATTATTATAGGTACATTTGCACAAAATCAGGGATTTTGTAGGATTATAGTGAGGTGTATGAACAACCAAATTATACCAAACGGGTGCTAATGATAATCAATTTCACAAGTAGGTTGAAACACAGTGTGTAGGAGGCTTATAACTGGGTGAGAAACAGCCAAACTCTGCTACCAGGCTGAGGTTGTGGAAGATGGTTTCATGTCACAGGTCATACACCATGGCAAGACTGAGCACAGTAACAAGACAAGGTAGTTATACTGCATCAGCAAGGTTTCTCCCAGACAACGAGTTTCAAGTAGACTGGGGTTTCCAGATGTGCTGTTCAAGCTCTTTTGAAGAAGCACAAAGAAACGGGCAACGTTGAGGATCGTAGACACAGTAGTCGGCCAAGGACACTTAGTACAGCAGATGAAAGACACATCAATCTTATTTCACTTTTAAATCAGAGGATTTTAAGCTGTGCCATCATCTCAGTACTGGCAGAAACCAGTGGGACCCTGCTATACCCATCGACTGTCCGGAGAAGTCTGGCCAGAAGTGGTAAGAGATGCAGCTAAAAAGCCATTCCAACATTGAAACAAGGCCAAGCGACTCAACTATGCAAGAAAATATAGGAAATGGGATGCAGAAAAATGGCAGCAGGTGCTCTAGACTGATGAATCTAAATTTGCCTGGAGCAGAAGGAAGTTTGTTTGCCGAAGAGCGGTACAATAATGAGTGTCTACAGTGAAACATGGTGGAGGTTCCTTGCATGTTTGGGGCTGCATTTCTGCAAATGGAGCTGGAGATTTGGTCAGGATTAACAGCCAATGTCATTAAGAAATATCTTCATCATAAAGAAGAAGTCTACCAAGTCCTGGTACGGCCCCCACAGAGCCCTGATCTCAACATCGAGTCTATCGGGGATTACATGAAGCGAAAAACGGATTTGAGAAAGTCTACATCTACAGAAGATCTGTGGTTAGTTCTCCAAGATGTTTGGAACAACCTACCAGCCAAGTTTTTTTTTTTTTTTTCAAAAAAACTGTGGAAGAATAGATGTTTTTAAGACAAATGGTGGTCACACCAAATATTGATTTGATTTACATTTATCTTCTGTTCATTTACTGCATTTTGTTAATTGATGAAAATAACTTCCATTTTTGAAAGCATTCTTAGTTTACAGCATTTTTTCACACCTGCCTAAAACTTTTTCACAGTACTGTATGCAAGCGTGCTACATGTCTAAAAGATCAATCCTCTTTTAACACACTCAATTTTTTTTTATTACAATACTTGATAAAGGCCTTTCTTTCAGCTGAAAATAAAAACCCATGACTTCAATATATGTATATATAGCCCTGTCCTCGGGTGCATCCAGAAGGACAATACACAAACAAACCATTTTTCCTCCCTGTTGCTTCACAAAGCCCCCATGATGTAATCATAAGAGCAAGCCTACATTAGAAGTGTGACTAGCTTTGCCTGACATCACTTTTAGAATAATCTACCAAGAAATGTTGCATTACCCACGGACCCCCCTCGAGTTCCACACAGATGTGGGTCAGGAGAAAAGTGGTACTGTCTGGTAAAATACTTTTCCAAACAGACTGCCTAAGGCTAGACAAAAAAAAAAAAACAATTTCAGAATTTCAAAGACATGCAACAATACAATAAACAGTTAAAGCTATAGACCAGAAAAGCTGCTTCAGGGAATCAGTTAAAGGAAGACTCAAAGATAAAAAGAATGTGGTGGTGATATAAGAGTGATTTGTGGTGGGATGTGGTCAAATAAACTAAGGTAAGACAGGACCACTACACAACTGATTGTACACAGTAAGGGTGTGTGTGTGTGTTTTTTTTTTTCATTTTTTACTCTTAATAATTAACTTGGTAGGTCCCTGCAGTTAATGTTTAATATGACAAGTGTACGTGAGGAAAAGCATGAAGTGTGTGCACGCACGTGTGTCTTTTACTTCATGCATGAAATTAATAATTGGAAAAGCAGTTGTGTTTCATGTTCATAACTGAATGAAAACAAGTATATTATGACTGTACCATTTAATATTTTATACAATGCATCTGAATGTGAACGTGATCAGACAACTAATAGTTCATTAAAAAACTAAAACACGGGGTCTTAGTAAAAGCTGATTTCTAACATCATTTGGTAAATGTACGTCAGTGAAACATGGATTGACATGTCCATAAAAGGAAAAACAGTGATCAGACATTAAATGGATGGTAAGTAATGCTTATTAGTGATACTGATACAATGAAATGGTTGCATGCACATTTCCCTGATGAATGCAGCAGTAAGTTTTGTCATTTATTTAACCAGAAAAAGACTCATTAAAATTAAAACCTTTTTTCTAAGAGTGACCTGGCCAATACACAATACACACCAACAGACTTCACATATTTAAACAGTAGGGCATTTACAGAAGCCAAGGGATGTATTTTGTCTGTCCTTTGAAATTGATTTGAATTTTTCCCAAGGTAACAAGAGAGAAGAGAACTTTAAATCCTTCTGTAAGTCATTCCAGGTGGCAGCGGTGGCAACTTTTAAAAGCAGAATTACCCAATTCAGTTCTGACCTTTGGGACCTGCATTAAAATGATGTCCTGAGAACGCAGGCCATATTGGTTAAAAGTAAAGGTAAATAGTAAGAACCTATATAATACAAAGAATACCAAATGAAACAAATTTAATAAATGCACATTTGTATATTAATTATTCTTCAGTCATTGAATAGTGACAGTTTACCTCTTCTGAGCACATATACAGATTAAGTTGTAATGTTAGGCATCATGATAATGTCTAAGACAAAAGGTGACCAGGATGACGTGAAAAACAGTTCTAAAACAAAATCAGGGAAACACACACACACACACTTAAACTTAAATTTGACGATCTGACAAAGAGACCAAGTTCAGGCAGGCAAACGCAGCTGATAATGATAAGACAGAATGGTCAACCAAAACCTAATAACCTAATGAAAAATTAATTTAAACAAAGACAAGCAAAACATAACTGACGCAGACAAGCCCATGAAGAAAGTGTACACAAATGTCAAATTAGGAGTGTAATTTCTCCAATCCTGAAACTACAGTAAAAGCCATGAAGTACTAAATAATTCAGTGTCTGCATTTAACGCTGAAGCATTGTGGGGGTTCCGGCAGGGTTGGAAAAGTCATCAGCAAGGAGTTTAATTGTACCCAAATTGCTTCTCTAATATGCAGAGGCAGAAGCATTAAAAGAACAAAGGCTGTTGAAGACATGTGGCAAAATCAGCAACAGGTTTGAAACTCTTTATAGTTTAATTTTAATTAAACAAGGAAGAATAAACAGTATTTTGAGGACAGTAAAGGAAAAGCTGTTGATGCCCTATAAACTGCAAAAAAAAAAAAAAAAAAAAAAAACTGCAGTCAAGATAGACTGTGTACAAATAAATTAAAAAAAACTATCATCCTCTGGCAGACCAAAAAAAAAAAAAAAAAAAAAAAAAAAAAACCCACACATCAGAAGAACATTAAACAATATTATGCATGGCATGCATGGCAGTATTACAAACAGAAATCCACTGCTCTTCAAAAAAATCATTGTTGTGTTTGAACATAATGAGACAATACATTTTTGGATAAAACTCTAGTCCCATCTGTTCAACATGGTGGTGTAGAATTTTAGTTTGTACCCTGTTTTTCTGCATCAGGGTCAGGATGGCTTGCAATGATTGATGGAACAGTGAACTTGAAATAATACTAGCAATTTCTAAAGGAAAATGTCAGGATGGAAAGGATGCATCTCAAGAGAATGATGAGCAGTCACGCAGCAACATACCAAGTTATTTTACTACAGAGTAGATTTAGAAGAATAAAATTAATGTTTTGGAATAGCCAAGATAATGTCAAACATAATTCAATAGAAAATGTTGTGAAGGGACCTAAAACAAGCAGCCCACCAGAAGAAAACCCACCAACAAAAGAGTTGAAGGTGTTTGGTATAGAAGGATGGACTTGGATTCCTCTAAGCAAGGGGTGCCCACACTTTTCTGGCCCGAGATCTACTTTTCCATTGGACAGGTCATCGAGATCTACCAGGGTTAATAATTTTTTAGGCTTTTATACTGAAACCTGTTTACACACATCATGTTAGTATTGGGGGGGGGGGGGGGGGGGGGGGGGGGGGGGGGGGGGTGGGGGGGGGGGGGGGGGGGGGGGGGGGGGGCACGTTGGCTTAGTGGTGAGCACGTTCACCTCTCAGTGTTAGGGATTCCCGTTTCGAATCCCAATCTGGGTGGAGTTTCCATGTTCTCCCCGTGTCCGCGTGGGTCTCCCACAGTCCAAAAACATGGATCAAGTGGATTGAATTCTCCAAATTGCCCCATATAGAGCATGTGTGTGTGTGCACACAGTGATAGATTGCCCCCCTGTCCTGGGTGTATCTGCCCAGCGCCTGAGACGCTCTCCCCTGGATGGGCATGGGGAACCCCACCGGGGATGGGCAGACTGCTCGCTTGCAGAGATCGCGATTCAGAATGAAATCACATTGTGTGTATAATGTGTGCGCGCGTGTGTAAATGTGCTTCCGATACTGGGCTGTAAAAAAAAGCGCTGATACGTGATTTTTTCAAACCTCCTTCACGATCGACTTGACACCCCTTCTGTTCGACGTATTGAGCACCCCTGCTCTAACCAAGTAGTGCAGAAGTAGCCAACAATTATCAGAAATATTCTGATACCTTTACTGCTGCACAATAGGATATTACTCTGGTCACTGAAAATAATGGTTAACATACTAAATCACAAACATATACACACACGTTTAAATACACTTCAGAACAATATTAATAAACAAATATCACAACTTACGGCCCAAACAGGAGAGGTAAAGCCAAGTACTGCAGCCTGTAGACCGTCTGCAACAAAAGGAATGATATTCTCTCCCAATCGAGTGTCCCGATATAGAGCTCTCAGAATATTTAAAGCATGGACCTAACAGCAAATAAAGATTATTGATTTTTTTTTCAGGGAAACCATATTTAAAACAGCATATGTATGTAGCATCTATGCATTGGTGTGACCTGTGGGACACTGCTGCAGTCAGTTGCTCCATCATGACATGGCATAGCCAGGGCAGTCAGCTCTCTCATGGTCATCTTAAGCAGACTGCAGCTTGATGACTTTGGCTCAGACGTCAGCAATGCCTACACCACAAGCCACATACAATATTATGTAATGCAGTTTGTGTTATATTGAATCTGCCAGTAGGCAAGAAAAACACTTATTTGTCTGGAATATACTTTGCAATAAGACTAAAATTGAAACAACGTCTTAAATAAAAAAATAAAAAAATAAAAAAAATCCTCGATAAATAAACTTCAATTGAATACTCTAAGCAGCACGGTGGCTTAGTGGTTAGCACTTTCGCCTCTCAGCGCTAGGGATTCCCGGTTCGAATCCCCATCTGGGTGGAGTTTCCATGTTCTCCCCGTGTCTCCGTGGGTTTTCTCCGGGTTCTCCGGTTTCCTCCCACAGTCCAAAAACATGGATCAAGTCAATTGAATTCTCAAAATTGTCCCATATAGAGTGTGTCTGTGTGAGTGAGTGTGTGCCCAGCGATGGATTGGCGCCCTGTCCTGGGTGTATCTGCCCAGCGCCCGAGATGTTCTCCTCTGGATGGGCATGGGGAACCCCACCGCGACCCTGCTCTGATCAGCTGATATATTATGTCTGTTGACCAGTATGAAAGTGTGGACACAACACATTTTTTCGTTATTACCTCATGGGTATTGAAGACTGTAGATAATCAAACACTTTCTCAGACAATCATAAAGCACAATTACTCTTTACTTTTTTAATAAATCAGAAATGTAACTAGATGATTATAAAAACAAAAATGAACAGACATCTGTGTACATCTCTGGTTCTTTCTTACTAAATATTAAATAAATCTTTCATGTTTATAAAAAGACTTTCCATTAACTTCTCTACATGGAACTCAAATACTTGAAAACTCTCTTAAGCAAGCAGTCTAAAGTGAGCGATGGAATCAATCTCTAGCTCTAAAGTTTAAATGTCATGCAAACTGTACTCGGATGGGCGGAAAGGACCAAGCAAAGCCAAGCACAGAGTTGTGAAACTTTAAAGAAACAGAGCCATAGGGTGTGACCCCTCCACGTCAACTTGGCTTTTCCAGAACATGCCACAGGAATGCACACACACACTAGCCAAAGAACCAAGTGTTTTTAGTCAGTTTCTAAACAGTGCATTTGAATTCTCCCTCTTTTTTTGTTTATTACATGAAATTGTGCATTAGGGTACTGGGAAATATTCCGAGCTTTTGCAGTGATGTTAACAAGAGTGCTAAAGGTTTGAGATACTTGTTACCACTGATGGACCCTTAAACAAGACCCTGGTCTGTCAATATTTAACACTAAAATCTCATAAGCATTAAATATCTTTATTAATATAGCTATTTGCTAGACACTGTATACATGTGTGTAAATATGGTTTTATTCTCATCTCATTCTCTTCTGCTTAATCCTATACTAAGGACAAGGGCCCCGGTTGAAGTAGGTTTGTTTCCCTAGACAGGACTTTAGTTTCCTGTTGACCAGTACTACCGCTATATTTCACAGATGAGATAAGGTTCTTTTTCTTGAGTAGAAATCTGCATATGGGTACCCACTTAGCTATAATAAAATAAAAGTGTCCCAATATCTTTGCTCATAGTCCTTTACTTGCTTTTGGAAAGTATAAACTCTTTAAATATGCCTTAAAACTCTTTTTAAACATTTTTTAAATTTTGCTGTCTGGTTTATGTCTTCATAAATCTTGTTGCCACTTTTAACACACTGAACAGGGTGTTCTCTCACACTAAATTATTATTCAATTGATTAAAAACATCTGAATAATTTCACCTTCAGATTGTCTGCAAAAACTAAAATGTTTATTTACTAAATGATGATGATGTAAACATAAAGCCAAGGAAGGAAAAAGAAAATTAATAAAACTAGCTAAAGTTACCTGGATGTAAAAGGGTATTCCAGCACTTCGGCGGGTTGCACATAGCTTGGAAGTTGGGTCACTGCATTTGACCTCCTCCAAAACTTGCTTTAGCCAGTGCGCCGGCAGCTGCTGTAAAGTCATACTGCCACTTCTAACGAACACAAAAAAAAAATAAACATTTTTATTTTTATCAATATGCATTAATATTACTTAAGTAGTATAGACATGCACAAACCGGTACACTGTAAGGTCATTGAACTGGGAAAAGAAAACTCTCTCTCTCTAATAGAAACTAATGTAGTGGTAGACATCTCTTAAGCTGCTTTTGGCCGTTAAGCCGTCTGTAGGCCTTTAGTCTTTCACAGGAGGCTCCCTGGCTATTAAAAAAAAAACTGAAGCTTACTCACACAAAAAAAAAATGTATTAATTAATTAAAATTTGCACAAAATAATTTGGTCAGATTGGTCAACCCCTCACTTCATCTTAGATTTCTAGCTGTAGAACTGAACACTTATGTATATTTATATTTATTGTATGATTTTGAGTAAATTCCTCAAACTGTTGTGCACATATATTTAGCAGTTGCAGATATACTTGACTCACTTGAGATCAGTGAGTGTGTGTATGGGTGTTTCTAATAAAATAAGAACATTAAAATATTATATACAGAAATACCTTACAAATACATATTTCAATTGGGTTAAACAAGCAAAGCTAAAATTATTATCATATATACCAAACAGGAAATGTAGCAGCTTACATTACAAGCATGCTATTATTTTTCTTTTTGGAGATATGGTTATAGGATTGGCTAGTTTTCAAGACATATTCAATGTATGTTTTTACTGGTTGCCAATGTACACAGACTTAAGTCAATATAGCATTTTTACTGCAGTGCCACTCACAATGCAACAAAAGCAGACACCCACAAACGCGCACACACTAACAGTGTAAGGTCTACTGCTTGGGCAGAGACAGCAGTGAGGAATGCAGGCCTCCTGTAATAAAAAACACTGCTATTATACATGGAGCACTGGACCAAGCAGTCCAGATCAAACAATCCAGCCACTAAACACAAACCACCATACACTCACACACACTTAGACTTCACTCTGAAACATACCACCCAAGACCAAAAGGTCACCTTCAAAAAGCAGTAAATAAAAAGCCTGCAATCAACACTTCACAAGATGGTATACCAAGTCGCTGTTCCCCATATGAAGAGCAACACCTTGTAGTCGGCAGCTCTGAAAAACTTTTTTTTAACCACAAAAACGTACAGAATAGACAAAGAATCCAAGAATACTTCTAAGTCTTACTTCTAAGGTCATAATAAGAAAAAAAGGCTACAGACATCATACTGACTCATACCAATGCATCAACCAATCATGTTGCCTTATTCAAATTCAAATTGTTCAATTTGGAACAGATTATACTTAGTCAGTTTTAATTTTTTATATTATTATTTTTTTATTGTGGTAAATAATTTCACCTTTGTAAAAGTACTAAACCATTTCATATTACAATAAACTGTTCAAATTGAATAAACTTAAAAAAATATTTTTATATTTGCATTTAAAAAAAAAAAAAAACATGATTTTTTTTTTTTTTTTTTAATCAAACATACTTATTTTTCTCACCAGTAAAAACTCACAGTTTGGGGAACTTTTTAGATATAGCCAACCA
This sequence comes from Corydoras sp. C115, assembly GCA_019802505.1. Taxonomy (NCBI): domain Eukaryota; kingdom Metazoa; phylum Chordata; class Actinopteri; order Siluriformes; family Callichthyidae; genus Corydoras; species Corydoras sp. C115. Next base: position 8,110,984 of record JAFMOC010000007.1, read on the forward strand.
CACCAATACCATCTCAATCTTTATAAAATACAGGAGGAAACAATCATAAGTCTGACTTTTTACTTATGGTGCTTATGGTGTGTTGTTTAATGTGAAAAAGATCAAAAACAAAAGAAAATGATCTGACACAAACTGGAAAAGAAAATTAAGATGAGACTTCCTAAGGTGAGAATTCCTCACTAAATTTATTGTCAGAACATAAGGGAGCAATCAAATTTAACAAAAAGCCTCTCTATAAATATAAGCGCTTACTGAATTTTAGCAGGACTGTTAGGTCTAAAAAAAAATACTTCAAAACTTTGTCATATGTCTCTTTTCTAACAGGTCAACAGCCACCCTTATTCCCCAACTGTGTCACTTCCATGGCACTTTCTTAGCCTTTGCACAGAACTGCATTCCAACATGCATTAAAGCTTGATTCCCCTAGATGTGGATTTTTATCATCCTAGATCTTTGGGAAAGAAATCAGGTATGCACATCGGTGCCAAAGTCAACAGTGAATTCTGCTAAAGCATTCCTTCTAGAGTCAGTAGAGATGGTGAGTGTGCGAGAGGCCTCTGAAAACAGCACAGCTCTGTGCTGCAAGTTAATCATTACAGTAGGGGGAGTGCCGATCAGTTATATAAGATATGTGCTCAGAGTTAACCGGGTTATTGCTCCTTATCATAATCAGCCAACATCAGACAATGCGTCAGCACACTTACATAATGCACCCATTAGCCTTACCTACAAAGCATGTCTGTTAGGCGCACAAAGCCCATATAGGCTAACTCAAAAGCCCCTCTGTGCCGAGACTGAAGAAGCTGCTCCCGAAAGTATTTTCCCACACCTTCTACCTGTAGAAAATACAAGTATAAAAGATAGACAATATTTTATTCCAGAACTGTTCAATAAAAAAATCTTATAGCTAAATTAATTGGGGTCAGGCCATTTTGCCAAATTTATCACTATAAAAGAAACAGCATTTAAAAAAATTACATCTTAATTATCCAATTTGCCTACCTGCAGCAATTACCGTATACATTAAAATATACAAGGTCATCACAGCAAGAAGGTCCTCAGTTTGAAACTCAGGTAGGTGGACAAGATCATTTTATTGTGTAGTTTACATTTTCTAACTGTGTCTACATAGTTTTCCTTAGTGAGTTTTATCCCACAGTTTAAAACTTAATAGTTTGAGAAACAAAATTTGCAAGGTGTAAATTTATGTAAGAATGTCTGTCTGTTCTGTGATGGGCTGTAAAAAATTGTCATAGATGTAAAGTGATAACCCAGTTTCAGCTCTATGCCAGTAAACATTCAAAACTAAATGGTTGAGAAATTCTAAATGATGTTTTGGTAAAAGACTAATGCAGATTACATAGTTTATGATTTACAGTATTGAACACAGCTTACCCTCATTACTCTAAACAAATAGCACATGATCATAGATCAAAATTTAAGCCTATGGTCTGCTCAGAGTCTGTACTGGTTATTTACATCACACTCTAAACACCCGTTAAAGAGCTTTAGCTCTAGCAAGACTTTTATTTAGTCTGATGCTTCCTGTTTTCCAGGCCTGCTGTTGTTTTTATCCCTTCTCTGCTCCTTTACCTCCACACTCTCCACAGCTGTCTAATTACACAGTCAAGGTCAGCAATCTAAATCAGAACTTTCCTCTTTTCCTGGCCACCGTGAGACTTGGCACCCGGGCTTCTAATGCCATTGTTTGCTCATTGTTGTGTGATCCCATTGACTTAAGTTTAAGAAGATTATGCAATTCCACTCATGCAGGGATTAAACAAAAAGGGGGTGGGCAAGTGGGGATCACATGCATCATGAAATCTTTACAGACTGGAGCAAGTTCTGTGAGAAAGTTTGTGAAAATTGTGAAATGCACAGTCCATCACATGACAACTATACATGAACCCAATGACACAAAACATCCAACAAGGTTTAAAGAAAAACTAGCAAGTCATTATAACAATGGGTCTAAACAGTTTTGGGACAAACATGCAGGCTTGGCATCACTAGAGTGGCTTTAGAGATTATTTGTAGGTTGAGGTTTGGTTTGAGGTTGACTGGGGTCAGTGAGTCAAAACCAGACCTTTTAGTTTGAAGTTGTAACCAAACCCTGCAGACCTATTCTTCCAGAAACTGAGGAGCCATCTTTAGTCCTATGAATTGTGTGCTTCAAAGCCAAAATTATTCCTAAACAAAACTGCATGCCTTAAAAAGTAGTCCTGTATTCAAAAACATGTTTAATAATGGTTATCTGTACTTGTCTGGTTGTATTTATATAGACTGAATTAACCTCAGCTTTGTAATTATAACCAGATCATACATCATAAACTGATCACTTTCCATATGGCATAACTAGAACTTAATCTCATTCAAAAATATTCTAAATACAGAATGCAAGTGGTGTTAGGAAAATCTCTGGAGTTCTAGTGACATTTAGCTGGCAGTATGCACTTATGATTTACCAAAATTGATACCCATTATATAACATTATTATGGTATGAAAAATAAAACATTATTTAAATGCACAACTTGACATCAGCACCCAATCTTTTTCATTAGTTAATAATGAAAATCTAAAACAGTCTTAGTTAGGTTATAATGCTTGCCAACTTCGCAAATGACCATCACAATAACACATAGTAACATGTACACCTAACTTTATTTTTTTTTTAACAAGTCTTTAATAAAATATATCTATTTAAGATATTAATTAAGTAATATTTTAAGGAATCACTTAAAAATATCTTCCAAGAGTGCCCTATAGTTTTATTTCCCTTTGTCAAGATGAGATTTAGCGGTGTCCATACTTAGTAAAAGCCCCAGTTAAGCCACAAAATATCCCTCTTGTTTAGCTGCAATTTAGGCTGATTTTCAAAAGCCAAAAGCAGAAGCATTGGATCTGAAGAGCAGCATAAGGAAAGCGGCTTCCCTCTTGGTGGTCTACCCATAGGAAACTGGCAGTGTTAAGCTTGTCAAAGCTGTGCCATGCTCCATCTCTCATGGAACCAAGATGGCAAAGGAGCATCCCGGAATGGTTAAGCATTGGGTCAGTTTACTCTCTCCCTCTCAAAGGCAATGAAAAAAACAGAAATTATAAATCGTCACGATGTGACTAACTGTTTGCAGTTGTCATGGTGCCTCAGCAGCACAAAAACATCTGCTGTGTTGCTGCAGCGACGGAGAACCATAATACAGGAGACGGACAGCAGACACACACACAACGCCCTGAGAGAAGTTTTACTGCCATAATCTTTCTCCTTCACGCTTTCTCTCTCCCTCTCTCAAATAAAGGTGGCCTGGCAACCCACCTCAGTGATGCGAGGCACTTTCAGTTCAGGCCGATGTCATTACACTCACAAACTTATTCGGGTCATTTGGATTCTGTTGACAACATTAGATCACTTTTTATGTAACATGTAGAAATGCTGTGGCAACCACTAAGATGACATCATATAATTCCACGCCATCTGCCAAAACTTAAAAATCAAACCCAAAAACCCATTACCAACACAAATTTGGCCAAATGTTACATTTATCTGCAGCAACACAACAATAACCATAATGGACGATGTATACTAGGGGTATGCATATAGCTTTATATTATTATTTATATTTTTTAAATTGTAAATTAGTTAAAGAAAGTCTAGGACTAGTATTTCATAAACTGTCATAGGAATGCTTTCAACATTTTTCATAAGAACACAAAGATCGGTGTAATAGTTAATATCCAGTAAAAGGAAATCCTGAGGAAGTAAACAGCTGGTCCATGAAAAGTCAGAAGAGGATGACAATCATTCTGATTAACAGATGGCAGTTAGTGTACCAAATTGCAGTAAAATACATTAAATATAATAAAATTAAAATTCTTGGTACTGGTGGGCAAAATCAAACCAGCAGAACTGCCCTATTTAAGGGGAAATGGAAAGCCTAATTAGATGAATTCAGATCTCTTCTACAATATGCTAATCATGAATTCATGAAACCTCCATGTCAGATGTCAACAACTGTGTCTGACAACTGAGTGCTGATAGCTGTGAATGAACATTTTGAACAGTAGTACTCGTTATGCATTGTGACTGACCAAGATCATCTCTTAAATGGTAGCTGTATGCTTGTATTTATATCAGGATAAATCATTATACCACAAGGGTATTCAAAATTGAATCATGTTTTAGGTCAATTCTTTGTATATTTTTCATTTAGAATTTTTATATTTCTGCATTCAAACACTGTTGGTTTATATGCATGCTAATTGACAAACTGATCCAACAGCTGCCCTCTCAGTCCAAGAGGCCTGTTAAATATGGGCTTGTTCAAAAATGGTCGGTGTCATGCCTGTTGTGTATACATATTTTACGCAGTTTATCTCAGGCTGAACCAACTACTTTAGTGTCAGTGCTTTGTTAGGTTTTAACTATAAATTTCACTATAAAAGAAACAAATATGTCATATTATAATTGTATTTAATAAGCTTCAGCTCAAACAGAAGAATTGAATTCGACTGCTCCCTGTACTGTGTAAATATTGCACCATTTGAAGCTAAAACGCAGATAAATCATTCCATTCGACTCTACAGATGAAAGCAATGTTCAAGTTACAAACTGATAAGGAAATCGTACACAATGTTCTCACAGTTCAACGATCAGTAGACATTAGGGAAATGGTTTTGAATCAGATGAGGTTTAAATATTTGTTAGGCAGAATTATGATCAGTGCATTTTTCTGTGTATTTATTCAACCACAATTAGCCAATAAACTCTTAATACCATACAACCAACAGCAGTTAATAAAAAATTAACAATTCTACTGTAATATTTTATTTAGAAATTCAGAAAGTTGTAATAACAAGCACTCACTCTGACTCAAGTTTCAAAAGGTCAGGCATACAGTATACATCCACACAAAGACTGTGTGTGTATTATAGCAGGGGACCCAAAAGACCCAAATGACCAGTGCCTGCCCCATTTGCCATAAGCAACAAAGTATACAGCATGCATGCATTAAGTGGTTGGCTAAGGTTGGGGGAACATTTGGAAAATATGCTGGCAATGGGGGTAATTAAACAGCAGGATAGGCATAAATGAAAGCCCTCCACTAACCAGGGCAGATGCTAATTGAATGCGGGCACAGCATGGGGTTGCAGAGCTTTACACCACCACAGACGGAAAATGCTGGTACCTACCAACGACTGGCGCACATGATTTAGCCCAGACACATCTTTATCAAATGTCTTGAGTGAAAGTGCAGATGCCTCAGGTTGTTTTTGTTTTATTTACAGTATAAAAATACCCCACTTTACTGATCTAATATCAAACTTTCTGCTTAATATCATTCTGAACCAGAGATGCCCTAACAAGAGTGTAGCCTTTTGTGATACATTTTCAAATATGTTTATTACCTTTGCAGTATGTAGGATGCATTTGGCAATTTTAAATAATTATTGTTCTGCAATGAAATTCAATCACATTTTAATATAATTTTTAAATAAGATTCTCAAATAAAACATAGGACTAGAAGTGACTGGTAAACAAATTTTGTAATGTGCAACACTGACATTCAGTATTAACACAAAACCATGACAAGTTAATTACAAAAATAAAAATAAGTAAAAAAAATGTTGTAAGAATAAAATAAAGTAAATAATAAAAGGCAGTTGTAGAATACCATCACATATCACATGGTATGGTTAATGGCTCATTATGTTTGGAACAAATTAACTGAAGATTTAACTGAGCTTTGGGTTTTTAACAGACTTCTACGTAGCAACTGTAAAAAAGTGTTGGTTCCAAATATAGACAGCTAAAAAATGGCTGTCAAGACATGCAAACACTAACCTGATCTTTCTAAATTAAATGCCTTGCAAATCTCATGTGTTACACATATAGAAGTAATCTAAAAGGAATTCACATTGCAATACTGAATGTGCTACAAGCTTGAATTCAGAAACCCAAATGACTCCAGATGTGCAGGAAGTAGATGTGAGTCAAGTCTGTTTACTAAAATACCAGCAGAAACACTCACTCAGCTGGAACGGTTTCATCCTGAATAAATGGATCCAAAGCTACAGACATACTTTAGCAAGAAGTGTTTGCAGTGTCTCACATAAAAGAAAAAGGTTTACTGTTAAATTCTTCTTCTCATCTTTTTACATTTATAACCAGTCATGCTCTGAAGTGTGTGACAACTACCTCTTACTAACATAACATGAAAGCAAGTCACATAAGTTGTATCAATAATTTAAAAGACTAATTAGAAAGCTAAACTATTTATATGCTCAAAGCTCAAAACTGGCAATGTAATCAAATTGTTTCTCTGCCTAATTTAATCTCTTAGAATTAGGAATCCCATAGGACCACTATAGTAAAGCTATTATTTGGGTGGGGAAGGGCCCACAGGATATTGCTTACAGGATTCTAATGACTTACCATTTTTTACACACCATACTCATGTAAACTGTGAAATAATGTGCAAATAATGTGCAAATAACTAGATAGACAACAGTTTGTAATTGTAGAATTACAAAGTGATAAATCCTAATTGGAACAGATTAAGTAACTGGTGAGTATATAAAAAAATATGCATTTTATATTTATATAAAAATATTACCTTCTTTACAACCATCTGATAGTAATAGCAGTGTTGCATGTTACTTTTAAACATGCTACACCAAATCTGAATGATTGTGTTTGACTTTTACTAACCTGCTCCTCAGTGATGAGGCCTTTGTGAGAATTTGTGTTTAGAGGCATGCTTTGACACAGCTCCCCCAACAGCATGGACACCTCTTTCATAGTCCTCCAGCAGCACACCAGAACCATTTGTGCTGTGACCCTATAAGCTTCAGGGTTAGAGCCTAAAACACAAAGCATATGCAGCTCAAACCTGAGATCAGCAAACTCTCATACTAGTTCTTACACTTAGTATCTAACCATTTCATGTGATCACAGAGAGACCCCTATAGGATAAATGAGGCATTGCTGCCATTAATAAATGGAATTGAGTATTACAAGTCTTGTTTAAGGACCCACAGTGGTAACTTCGACTTGGGATTTGAACCCCCAACCTTTAGATTGGTAGCCCAACACCCTGACCATTGAGCAAACACACTAACAAATTCATGTCACAGGCATCATTCTTGACAATATAGGATGTACAGTACATCATGTGTTCATGTACACACATCTGTCTCCTTTGACTTGTGTTCTAGATATACTGAGAACAGAAAGGTGCTAGATGACTTTGTACCACTGTTTTCTGTCTGTGACGTGTGTTCTTGATCCTCAGAGGGCCTATCCAGTTCCCGAGCTGTTGTGAAGAAATCATTAGTGTCACGAGGTTGAATCTCCTGAAGGATCTTTTGAAGGCCAGCAGATGTTTCTTTGATGGGAAAGAGAAAAGAAGCCAAAACATTAGATAAAAAGTACCTTTAAATAGAGAAGTATAACAAGCAAACTTTGTGTATTCCATCCAAATATATATTAGGTGTGGAGTGTGAACTATAATTCATTCTAGTTATATTAAAGTTATTATTACCTGCCAAAAAGATGGTCATAAACTACTATGTATGCAAGCATATAACTTTTAAAGCTGTGTTTAGTGTTTTAAAAAAAGGCTTGCTTTAACCTTGACATACCTTCCAATAGATTTCTAGTTACAGTTAAAAGAAATTAGAATGCTTTCACACACTTTTTATACTGTCTTAATTAACATCCATCAGCAATTCAGAGTGGTTAAGACTGCATTCAACCATGAAAGAATCTCTACATTCTTGAAGCTACTTTAAATAGCAGGGTATCACAACCAAATTAGAGTTACAATGACTATGTTCTTCCCCAATTTATATGAACATAAGGAGAATGATCATGTTAAGTGCTTTTGAGCAATGATTTTTTTTTTACATGCGTTTAGAAAGGTGAGTGAACACACATCCAAATGCCATTCTCCTTCCATCAGAATTACTTACCAGAGGTTCTATCCATGGGGATGAGACCTTCAGGGGAAGAGCTTTGAACAATAGGTGACACCACATCAGACATATCGTAGCATAAATTAATGAGGTCGGCCACAACCTGCCTCCATTCAGACTGTAGCTGGAGCGTCCTACACACATAACCAATTTATAAAGACTATGAAATATAATATTACAGAACACACTCTCATTACAGGTCACATTTGTTAATCTAAACTAGGATAGTTCTCCAACGTTTACATATTTACAATATTTGGAGTTCACTTGGCTTTGTAATGTTTTATATGGGAAGCTGTTGGTTCTGACTGTGTCACTTGCTAGTGGTCTTGTTTATTTGAGAACGAATCAAAAGAAATTCAGCACAGTGGGGAAAGAAAACTTTAAAAGTCATCTGGATTAAACTAGATCAAGTCAAAGCCTATTGATAAGATTTATTTAAAATGGTACAAAAAAGTCAAATATAAATCTTAACAAGTCTAAATGAGTAAAAAAAAAAACAGTTGGTGAAAAAGTTCAGTTAATGAAAAGTTGGTAAACTTAGACAATAATGTTAAAAAGTTTAGCTTCAACAGGAACTGGGCAATTAGTTATCCCAAGGAGAAAAACAATGTTGCAGTTTAATAAATGTGGTATAAAATCTTTAGATGAGCCAAAATTATACCTTTAGTTAGAAAAATAATTAATTTTAAAGCAGTATTAAGACTATCTAAATACATCGCATATAGTAAGAAGTCATAAGAGAAAGCATAAAATTCACATAATTGTTTGAATGTATGAAATTAATGAATTAATTTTCTTGTACCCAGTATTAAGTTGCTGCAAGATCGCAGTTATACAGTGGACTCTGCCATATAATGGCGAAGAAGCAGCAGCAAAAAGCAGAGATGTCCTAGCTTTTACAATCTCAATCTTCAGGCATGTTTTCAGGAACACCACCACTAAAATATCAAACAGCATTTCAATACATCCACCTAGTGGTTTTAATATTTAACTACAGTCATTAGGTATGCAAGTAGTGAATAAGCACATACAACTAAAATACTTTAAAAATGCAAAATCCACATGAATCTTCTGTTAACCATCCTTGTCCTATTTTGGCAAGATTTAGAAAAGTAAATTTACATTTGATAGCAAAACAATAATGCTATAATAAGAAAAAGCATGCATGTCTACAAATGTAAAAAAAAAGGAAATAAAGGAACACCCCAAATTATATGAAATCTACAATTCATCAAACCTGCAATACACTTTATTTTATGCAATTTACAATCCATAGTAAGACAGACCTGACAAAACATATACATATTAAAAACGTTTAAATTAAACCACACAAAGGGAAAAGAAAATGAAGCAAAAGGACATCTTGCAATAACTAAAATATGAAAAATACTGTAGAAGCTTAAACTGTCTTAATGTAAATCTTATAACTGTAATCAATTACTGTAAACACCTTGTTATAAAAAAATAATTAACACAAATTTATTAATATTTATGCAATGAATGTAAAAAAAGAAAAGAATTATACTACACCACAGACTTTTTCAGTCACTTGGCTGTGGGCATTTTTTTTCCTCGACCAACCACTGTAAAATTTATATATACTACAAATTATGACATTATTTGGAATAAAAATTTAAGTGTTAAGGCCGTCCTTCTCACCACATTGAAAAATTTTCTTTTGAAAAACAAATTTCTTAATTGCTAAAATCCAAAATTATGAGCTCAACCCATGCTATGATAATCTAATAAAAACATTAACAATTAGACTATCACAAATTTAAAAAATGCAGCAGGCCTACCTGCCAGTCCATTCCGCTCCAGGACAGAAGCCTCACTTTGAATGAGCACACCAAGCTGCAATTGGATGCTCTGTTCCTGGGCACAGTGGACCAGTTCTAGCTGGAGAGCCTCCTGGGATAGCAGTAAAACGAGCAAGTATGCAGCTGTAACACTGTCAAAGGGTTTGGTGCTGGTGCCCAGGTCCAAAGCAGCTTGCAGCACATGCTTTAGTCTCTCTGGTTCCTGGCCAAACAGTATAATAATAATTATTATTATTATTAAAAAATAAAAATAAAATAAAATAAAAACATTTGTTTAGCAAAATTAAGTAAAGGTAAAATCTAGGTACTTGTCTTTTACCAAGTATTAGTCATATACTTGCACTTTTAAACAAAGGACGCATCAATGTAAAATTATTTTTTTATTATGAATAAATAACTTTAAACAACAAATAAAAAGTAAATGCACATTTTATGTACAAAATTGCTACTCTGCAATAGTTTAGCACTAGAATGTACACCACACAGTATTTAATGTGTCTATGAATAATTGTGCAGTATCTATTTTGAAGTTCTTAATTTTATTATTCACTACGCTAATTAATTAATAGTGGTGGTGGTGCTGGAAACTATTCGGCCTGGAGTCAATTAAAGGAAAGACCCTGGACAGGTCGCCCAGTCGAGCTTAGAATAGACACAGCAACACATTTCCGAAAATTATTATTTTAAATATTAAACTATTTATTTGCTACATCTTTAAGCTGTGCGGCCAAATAGGGAGAACACGAAAATATCACAATTAAAAGGTTCACGAGGAAAACACAACGAAGACCTTAAAATTATACAATGGCCATGCTCCCTATATCTAGAACCTCTTTTTACTTAAATGTTAATTTACATAGTACTTTTAAGGAACCGCAAAGACGTTGCAACAGTTACAACATTTATTCATTCATTCATTATCTTCCGCTTTATCCTATATTAGGGTCGCGGTGGGGTTCCCCATTCCCATCCAGGGGAGAAAGTTTCGGGTGCTGGGCAGATACACCCAGGACAGGGCACCAATCTATCGCTGGGCACACACTCACTCACACAGACATGCACGCATACACACTCTATATGGGGCAATTTGGAGAACTCAATTGACTTGATCCATGTTTTTGGACTGTGGGAAGAAACCGGAGAACCCGGAGGAAACCCACGCAGACACGGGGAGAACATGGAAACTCCACCCAGATGGGGATTCGAACCGGGTGCTGAGAGGCGAACGTGCCGCCTACGGTTAAAACAACATAGCATTAATTAAACCTTTAACAACAAAAATGGATTTTAATGGAGGTTTGCATCAGAAGAGCGAAGGTTACGTGATGGAGTAGGTTAGTGAAATAGGAGGCGGGTCTTGTGGAGTTGAACTAATTTTGTACTGAAAGCATTAATGCCAATAATGCAATGCAGGACAGGTGTATTGTGATCACAAGAGCAAGTGGGAGTTAGAAGACATGCAACTGAATTCTGAATATAATGATTTTTTAGGACTTTGTTAGATGCATCATAGGGAATGCTAATGCAGTAGTCAATTCTGAATGTAGCTAAAGCATGGATGAAAACAGCAGAAAAGGAGAGTGATGGATGGAGATGTGCCATGTTTTTTAGTAGGAAAAAAGCAGTTTCATTGATGTGTGCCAAAAGTAAACAGTTACATTATCTTAAAGTTTATTGCTTCACACAGACTTTGGGTTTAATGGTTTAACAAACCTGAAGCCCCACAGTTTCAGGCGGGAGTTTTTGCAGCACTGTAGATGCCAGCTGTTTGACTTCCAGAAAGTTGCTTGCTAGGCAGTACAGAACAGCCTGGGAATGAGCAACAGTTACACAGTGTCCCAGAGCAAAGCCAAATGAGTCTAACATAGAGGACAAAAAACATCCAGGTTAGGAGGGGTCATGGTCCTACTGAGACTTTTAAAACCATCATTTACATCATGCAAACCCAAAAAGTGTGACGTGAAACTGTCCATTACCCATGTTAAAGGAGAAGTGATCAGCCACCAGAGCAAGTAACTGCAGAGCCACTAGACACCTGGAGAAAGAAGCTCCTGGCTGCAGTACCTGGAACAAACTTTCACAAAGCCACTGGAGAAACTCCTGAGAACACACAGTTTAGATAATGACCTTCAAGACTCCAAACTGTTATATTAACAAAATGTTCTTATGATGAACTCATGATAACCCCCATAAGAATCTGTGCAAAGTAAAATAAATCATATTGGGACCCTGACACCTTAAAACTCCCTAGCCAGAATGTTACTCATCCTCTTATCTGAAGTAAGCAAATTTTCCCCACATGTTATCTAAGGCTGCTTCACTGCTTCTTTTAAATCACTCCTCCATCCATACAGTCTAATCTCAAGTACTCTCAATAGTACAAAGTGATCCTTACTTGGGGCAGGGTTATCTTATTTTCCAAACCATGATTACACTTTTTACTGTTGCTAATAGATTAGGACTTACTTATAATTTTACTTTTCAAATGAAATGAGTATACAAAATGTATAAATTAATACAATGTATAGCTAAAAAAAATACATACATAACAAAGCAGACTAAAGATGTACTTGTTATACTGAAGAAAAAAAACACATTCAGACAAAACTGGGCATGTTACACTATAAAAGATCTACTTTAGCAAAGAAAACTGGAATAATGATAAATATTATGACTAAACTTTTAGTATTAAACATTTGACACAAAGTTAGTAATAATAAATATGATGAGATTATCACAAGGAAACATGTTTTTTTTTTTCAAAAACACAAGAATTTTAAATGGTCATAAGTCATTTTATGTTTTGAAACATTTTTTTAACAAAATCAAAAACACAATGCCTGGTAAAAGTATTGGGACAGCTACAAATTACAGGAGCATTTATTATAACCCAGTGTAAAACGTAAATTAACATGTTAACAGGACAATTAAAACAAACTGTGACAACAAACGTCTCTGATTTTTACATTCACAATATTGTACACGCTTCAATTTGGTTGTGTTTACTACCTTGTAAGTGAAGAGGATTATCTCATGCTTTTCTTTTTGATGCTCTTCTTTTTCTTGTGTCAGTTTCTTTTGCAGAGACTGAGTGCTTTCCTTCATTCTACAGAAAAGCTGCAATAACACAAAATGATTGACAAAAAATAAAAAAAAAACCCACACACAAAAATTCACCCAGACATTGTGGCATTCAAAATAATTGTGGTAAACAAATACAAACAATTTCTAACCTTGTTGAACAAGCTGACCATTTGCTGCCTTACACCAGGTGACTGGCTGTTCAGGTTGCTTGGTAGAAAGTGGCGAATCACTTGCATTTCTTGGGTGGAAAGAGTCTCTGTGCTGCGATGGCTCTCGCATATCAAACCAAGAGCATCCATTCGAACCTGATCAAATTTAAATCAGGTTTTAATATACAGTACTGAAGAGCAATAGAAACAATAATCATAATTATGAAATTATATGGTTATTATGACTCAAAGTTTAGAATTATTTACTTTACATACATGATTACAAAATTTTGTTATATAATTAAACATGTTCTGATGTTTAGATTAAAATTCTGTTTTATTAAATTATATATCATTTTAACAAGAGTGCAGAGTCTTATAGCAGCTTTACAATTTTCTAAGCCTGACCTCCCAAAGAGCAAGTGAAAGAGACAGTAGCAGTAAAAAAAAAAAATCACTTTTTAAGGAAAAATATATAAACATATGATCCAAGATTTCATGTGAATGACCGAGTAGGTACACTGTAAATAGGAACAGGGTATTTCCTAAATGTATGTAAACAGACCACTCACACTTGTTCTTTTGGAAGTCATTTTTGATAGGACTCATGTTTTTCTAATCAAGTTAAATGCTGTGACCCATGGCCATTTTAAATTTTTTCTCTTTATTAACATAATGCTAAATTGCAGGTATTTTCATAAGCATTCTTACCTGGTCATGCTTGTGTACTACAGCCTGCTGTAGGAGTGAGAGAGGCACCAATGTCCCCCATAGTTGGCCCTCTCCTGGTTTAAGGACTCCCTGAGCCCTGGCTGCCCGCAAACATGTTAACAGTGCACCCATGGCTCCTCTACTCTCCATGCTGCCTAGTAACAAGAAGCTACAGCTCACAATCCATACTACAATTACTTAATTTAGTTAAGATGTTTAAATGAGTCTTGTTAAATAAGAAAGTTTTCATTTGTGTGGTCATTTTTATTACCAACAGATTTACTGCATTCTGCCAGGTTAAAGTCTATTGTACACAAGCTATCTTATGACCATAAAGGTAATCAATGTCAAGAGACCCCCCTCACCAACACAGAATAGTCCTAGAAGAGGACAAAAGCTGAACATTTCAGTCCTCTTACCTGTTGAGGCATGTGGCATTTCCTGCAAAGCCTTTACCATGCTTTCTAAACTGGCAGGGTTACAGCGCAACAGTTTGGGAAGAAAATAATCCAAAATGTATGTGGTTCTTTCCAGACGAGCTGTGCATAATAGTTTTAGCAGTGGCATCACCCATGTTTGGTGCCACTTGTCCATCCAGCCATGCTGGTCCACTATTCGGACACTCAGCTGGCTCTTGTGACTCACAAACAACTTCTCCAATAGGTCCCCGGCATATGGCGCCAGAGTCTGGTCTCCCATGAGGTCCATTAGTCTGGAAGGTAAACTGGCATCATGCATGAGGAGGAACTCTGCACCTAACTGCTCTGCCAGACATGCCAGTGCTCCATATTTGCCTTTTATATGCCACTCCAGTGCCAAAAGGTTTTGAGTCAAATGAATAACATAAGAGTCATTTGTGAAGTCAGAGGTTGGGTCGCCAGAGTACTGATGCAGCAGAAGGACGTTCCGAAAAAGTGCACGAGTCTGATGGCGCACGCCATCTAATGGGTGTTCCCAGTGAGCATAGATGTGTTGGAGGATGTGTGCAGGTAGAGGGCACTCGCCACGGAGAGACTGGCAGAGAAAAGAAGGTGGAGACCCGAATTGAAGGCATTCAAGAGCAGCACTGCTCCACAGAGTCAAGACTCTTGAGACCACCATAACAGTGCTGGACTCTTTCACTCTACAAAATGTAAGTAAACAATAAAACAGCAAGCAATAAACACAGCAAAACAATGACTGATTAATATGAACATCTGACTAGGTGGTTAAAATGGATAAGTATTCAGCTCAAAGTGAACTTGCTTAAAGTGAAAACACAGATGATACAATGCGAAAATGATTACATTTACAGACTACTTCACTAAAATACATGAATCCAGAAACGACAAGTTTATTTTATCCCATTATCTCAACATAATTTTCTGTTTTCTTATGATCACAACTTTTATTTTTAAGTGATACGATGCTCCAGACAATCATCCATGTGTATTTTGAGACTGTATTTTTTTGGCAATTCTGGTGTTATGTACTGCTACATATTAAATGGTGCGTTTTATGACAGTTTCAGAGTGGAGCCATGTTTTTTGGCCTTTTTTCTTCTTGCTTCATTTTTAAGCAAGAAGTTATTATATTATTTATATCCAGTTCCTGGCTTATTAATGATATTACACATTTTCCCTTACTAAAAAAGTTTCTGCCTTTGAGAAAGAGTTTGACCCCTGTTATAGCTCATTTATTAACCATAGTGAAACAAAGTATGAAATCACAGATCACAGATTAACAGTTAATGCTAACAACTTTAATGTAGTCAATAATTGTGGTACCTTTAAGTGTAAGAAGAAAGTAAATCTATAAAGATTAATTTCACATTATTACTAATAAGGTCTTCACTGAAGTTATATGAATTATAGAGATCATGTACGTATTATTTCCACATTTTCCCACACTGCTTTGCAGTTTTGCTGGCTGCATCAAATGATTTTCCAATAATTTATTCTGTTACATCAACCTCACCATATAAATTTAAGCCATACATTCACCTTGTGTCCAGAGATAGAATCACTTCAGGAATGAGAAGCAGAAGTCTTTCAGCCTGGCATTCTGGTGTTCTCTGTTGCCAGTTAAGCATGGCTAGGGCGCCATGGCTCAAATACAGAGCCAGTGCAGTAGGTCTACTGCGAACATATAGGTCTGCACAGCTGTCTCTCAGCCACTGGGGGGAAGCATTATCCTGTTCTAAACACTGTAACAGACTTCCAACCTGCAATTACAGGTTTTTAAACTGAGCAAAGAAATCTTCAAATGTTTAATTTATCAAAAACATTAGGATTCAGATTGTTTATTTCTGCAAAAATTGCTGTTTCTTTTATTGTTGTTTCAAATTATTTACCAAAAACAATAGCACTAATTTACAGATGCAAAAAAATATTTTTTGTTAATTCTACTGTTTTACACTACAAACAAAAAAACTATATAAAACATTAAAAAAAAAAAAATCTAGTTCAAAATGTAAGAACAACATAGATCATTACTGTATCCATATGAATTAAAATGGCAAATCACGTACTGCTTAATAGATATCCTTGATTAATTGATCAGCAAATGTGACCACCTATTTAAGACAAAGGCAGTGACATGTAGCATTGTGTGTGTTACCATAATGCAAATGAAGAAATATATCAATTATTGCTGCCTATCAATCTGGAAAGTGATATTAGGCCATTGCCAAACAGCATTGCTTTAGCAAAACTGCATCTCTCTTTTGTATAATTACACAAGTATAGAAATTGACCTAATTGAAAGGCCATGGTGGAGCAGTGCATGCCCACAAACCTCAATAAAACTGACAAGCAAAAAAAAAAATGGACAAATGGACCTATAAAGACATACAGAAAATGAATACTTTAGGTTAATGCTACTAAACATTTTCTTTTACAAGCTATTCATTTCATCGGGTGTACTTAGTTAATATCACAAGGCATTTCCATTTTGGCTTCATTAAAAGGTAAATAAATGATGACAGCGCAACTAGTCATGTGTAAATGTAGTTGTATTTACCTTATTAGCAACATGCATTTACCAAAAAGTGACTGCTAAATGACCAAATGTAAATGTAAATGCAAAACACCAGTCAGTTTTCTGGTTAACCACTGGATGCAAATTTGTCTGCATATGAACTGTTAAGCCCAAAATATATTCTACACACATCATTCAGCACTATATTAGGATCAAACGTACACCTGCTCATTTATTAAATTACCGTATTTTCCGGACTAAAAGGCGCACCTAAAAGCCTAAAATTTTCCCAGAAATCGGACGTGCGCCATATAATACGGTGCGCCTTATAAGTGTACGGAGTTCCAAAATCTATAAAAGTATTGTTGTGCAACCGGGTGGTTTCGTGAAAAAGCCCAGTGAAGAAAATTAATTCGGAGCTTGCCGTCATCCTGGGAGAATTAAATAAAGAACTCCAACCGCTGGATATTGGTGTAAACAGGGCGGCGTGGGAGCTATGGATGAAAGATGGCGAACACACGTTTACTAAAACACGGAGGCAGCGGCGGGCGAGTTACGCCACCGTCTGTGAATGGATTGTGGATGCCTGGGCTAAGGTTTAACTGCTGTAACTGTTGTCCGAGCTTTCGCGAAAGCCGGCATCATTGCTGAAAAATCCGCCTGGCGACGAGACGGACTCAGACATTGATGAGAGGGAATACCGGAGTGCTCGATAGTGAAATTGCGCAGCTTTTTAATTCAGACACAGAAGGTGAGGACTTTGATGGCTTTGTGGGAGAAGAGTGATTAAAAATAATGTGCGTTTTGTCAAGTAGTAGAATAAACTTCAATTATAAATCACCGTTTTGCATCCTTTACTTTTCTTGTAGATCGTATGTTTTAGCAAGTTCCTTATAATACGGTGCCGTACAGAATAAGTACCATACAGAAATAGAGTCCGTAATTGAGACTGCGCCTTATAGTACGGTGCTCCTTATGGTCCGGAAAATACGGTACCTAATTGATTAATCTTGACACTTTAGATGACACGTAAAACAAATATCAAATCTCAGTGATGTTGACCATGGCTGTTGTTGCCAAGTGTTGTTGCCAGATAAGTTGGTGCTTTTATTCTTTTAATAACAATAATCACCTAGACATTTATTTTTTATTTATTTATTTATTTGTATAAATATTTTACATACAGGCTGTGTCATCTTACAGTTTTTTTCTGAGTAAAATATAGTTTAGCAGATGGAAAGGTCTTATTAATGAAAGAGATAATAAAGTTAATAAAGTGCATGGTCAGTGTATAATGTCTCATGTACAGTCTTATGAAATTGGCTTAATAATGAGATTGTTAAGTGGTTACTCACCATGACCGCGACAGCATCTCTATTACTAATGGCAGATCTTATTAATAACACTACAGCCATACCAGCTGTGCTTTGGACTGCCTGAACAAACCCCTCTGGGAAAAAAAAGAAAAAAGTGGGAGACATGTTTCATGATGCTTATTGGATTTTGTTAACATTATCTAACCAGCTACAGAATTTACATCAGTCATCTTTGAGCCCATAACCCTGAATGAGACATTGCTGTTCTAAAACTGTGGAAGCACGTGGAATTAGACATCTTATATTAAAATTTAATAACTTTCACATATTAAACAACCCATATTATGCAGCCCAATTAAGCATAATAAACACAAGCTTGTCAGTTTTACTCCTTTGTTTTCCGTCTTGATTTTATTGCAAAAGGTCATAGTTAAATTGGATGAAATTCATCATGTAAAATTTATACACACATGGACTGTTGGTATGCCTCGTTTAATGACAGCAAAACCCACAATGGTCACATATCTTGGTCACATATCTTGAATTTAAATTTGCTATGAAAATTAATCATTAAAGTCAGACATTGATCTTCAAACATGCTTCAACAAATGTATTAAAAAATAAACTTATGAAACAGGTCTGGACAAAAATGATGGTACCCTTAACCCTATTTTGTTGTCTCAGGTTTGAAGGGTGACTTTTCCAGATGGCATGTTTCTGCTCCTTCAAAAGATGCTCAATAGGATGTAGGTCAGAGCTTCAGGTTTAACTTTAAAGCTATAATTTAACTTTAACTACCTTGATACTAAACTATTTTCCAAGGTACATCCCAGCTTGTTCGCAGTGCTAGAATGGCCACTGACACCTAGTGCTTTAAGCTCAAAATGGTCACAATTATTACTACACATATTTTAACCCTGCTAAATAGTGGCATAATTCTCCAAACTGTGCTTAATGTTCAGACATTCAGATTTAAAATAAATAAATAATAACTCCAGACACACCTCTTTTACATGCACAATAATTTCTTATTTATTTATGAGGGTAAAAATGGGGTGGAGAGCAAGACTGACTTCTTAAGTTACTGACTTGTGTTGTTCCCTCACAGTTAAATAACTTTGAACAAGAGCGATCTGTAATATGACGAAGTTTAAATTTAATGTTGGTTATAATGATAAATAGATCAAACTTACCATCAGTTAGGATGCATGTGTAGCACTTTAAAAGTGCACTGACTGCAAATTTTAGAGTAGTACAATGTGGAGTTTCAAGTGATGCACTGATAAACTGCTGTGATCTTTGAATAATCAACATCGAAGCTTTGATCGCAGCCAGACAGTTCTGCATGAGCTGCGCCTGTGCTACATGCTGACCTGCCAGGCCTCTAAACAAAGCAGAAAAATCACAGCAGACACATTTTAATAACTGTAAGATTTATCTAAGGTACATGACCAAAAACAAGATCAATGTATAGACAATGTTATATTTACCTATTATTTTCCTGATATTTACTTACAACCTTTTGGAAAAACTGAAGTACTAGACGGGAAAAGACAAATCACAAAGTGACATAACTGCTTAAATAAAACACTGTAGCCATTTACAATAAGCAAAAACGTATTATTTAATTATTTAAGCATTATTATTATAAATTATAAATTATTATAAAGCATTTTATTTATTTTGCATACTTGTTATACTTAATGAAGCAGATTTCCATAGTCCTTTCTGCATGGAGTTTACCCATTTTCCTTGTGTCTGCAGGACTTTAAATGGGAGCTCTAATTATCTCCCAAAGGCCAAAATGATTAAAGTCAGTACTCAATTGCCCCAGGCAAGGTCCTTGTATACTCCACAACTAACTGGTGTCTAGGATGTTTTCCTGCACTGTACATCATTAATAGACTCCTGGTCCCCCCCACCCCATTGCAACCCTGATTAGGACAACCTACAATGATATTTAAATTTTTAACATTAGAGGTGGAACTTGAACTGGAAAATGTTGAGCCTATATGTACCTTATGCTTATGTGTTTCTAGGCGAACATGCCACTTTTTCTCTTCATTGTAGGACCATTTTACATCAGATTTTTAAAATGTTAACCAAGTGCAGTTGATGGCGTTTTGTTTTATTTTTAATGAATATTGCAATTCTTACTCATTATAAACATATGCACATACATATTTTTTTTCTAAAAACTTCAGTTTGTTTTTGAAAAGTTCATTACTGCTATACTGGTTGTAGTATATTTTGTCCGTTTTCATTTCTTTCATATAGAATTTTCTCAACATTGTAAAACTGTAGTAGATAAAGTGGAATATAAACACAACTGGGGAGAAATGCAAAACTAAAGAATGGGGTAAAAGGGTAAAGCAGGAATATGTAATATAAACAAAAAAAGTCATTTTAAAGAAATACTTACCCTCAGTTAACAATCGATGGATACATTTTTCTCCTGTTATAAATAGAAAAACATATTTGAGTAACAGCCACAGCCACTTTCTATCGAGAAGTAAGTATTTTTAAAGACATACCAATAGGGAAAGCATCCAAACATGAAGTGATGCTGTCTGTTAGATGTGAGTAATGTTCAGGGCCTAGCACGGACAAGCATGCAGACAAACGCACAGAAAGACAGCACACAGCTTTTTCCTGCAGCCAGTCAGGAACATTACCCAGGGCACTTAAAGAAAGAAAAAAATAAAATAAAATAAAATGAAATAAATGAAGAGGGGAAATATAAATAATAATGCTCCTCTTTTAAAAGCCATGTCTTTAATTAATATATGTGTATGTATATTAGGGGCGCTTAAAAAAATAGATTCTTCAATGAATCGCAATCGGAATCGATTAAAAATGCCTAAGAATCGATTTTTTAAAAATGTTTTTAAGTTTTATTTTTGGAGCCCCCTACCGAGCATACTGCATAGCGCATTACGGATCCGCTCGGCCACCGTACAGCAAGCTTGTTAACCAGCTCCCGTTTTAGTTCGCTAGCATGCTAGTTCATGCTAGCGGGAAGCATGGAGCGGGGGAGGGCGGCATTCGACGCCCCCGTCGGCTTTAAAAGCCAGTGTTTGGCTTTTAAAGCCAGAAAGAGAGAGAGCTCGACATGAGCACAACTGTTTGCAAAGAGTGTAAAATGAAATCGAGGTACTTTGGAAATATGACAAATGCGTGAGCCCATTTGTCGCGACATCACCCTGAGATAAAAGTTGAAAAATATATTTAATATTTAAGTTTTAAAAATGTAGCGAATGTTGTTGCAATATAGTTAAAAAGACTGAAGTATGTATTTCATTTTTTAATGTTCTTTTAATGTTGTTTAATGTTTTTTAATATCTTTTAAAGATATACAAAATATAAATGCACTATGACTGTAAAGTCTGTATTTTAGTTTAGATTAAAGGCTAATGCACCATGGTAAACTTTGGTATTAATATATTTTGAATTATTTGTTCAGTGATATATTTTTTTTTTATGTACGAAAAAGCCAGGCAGCTAAGCTAATCCAATACTGCTCAGTTTAATTTAGTGCAATTCTATTTTTGTTTAAATATAAAACGATGCAAAAAGATTTGATACAGGAAGGAACCTGAAAGTATTGTTTCAAATAAATGTTCTATTTGTTTACATTGTCATTTCATCTTGTTAATCACATAATTTGGACAAAATTTAAAGAGCATTTGAACTGAAAAATCATTTCTGAATCAAAAATCGTTTCTGAATCGAATCGTGACCTCAAAATCGGAATCGAATCACCAGACACAGAGATTCGCACCCCTAGTGTATATATATATATTAGTGTGTTACAGTATGTTTTTGCCTTGCACATTGTGGCATTGATTTATTGTGGAAAAACCAATCAAGATCCACAAAACCACTTTTTTCTTTTTCAATTGATCTAATAAATCTCATCATGGGACATGAAATCCACTGAATATAATAACCTGGTCCTGATTATTTTATACATTTAGATACTTTTAAATATATTTAGATAGTAATTTCACCAAATTAATAAGGCAAATAAAAACCTGAGAGAAACTTTTTTGACCAGGTACTATACCATTGCATGTATATATATATATATATATATATATATATATATATATATATATATATATATATATATATATACACATATAAATATTAAAACAATCCCTACCTTGAAACAGCCCTCTTTAGTGGATTCTTAGCTTGCAGTATATTGATGTACATGAGTGCCAATGTGTCAAGGCAAGAATAAAGTAAAGATCCGGGTAAGACTTCCTCCTCGTTCAAATGTTCCAGCATGGATCCTACCTATAAAGATTATAGACAAATTAACAATATAAACAAATTAACAATACGCCTAACCTAAATCTTCTGTTTATTAATTTCCTGTTTAAAATCTATTTACCCATTTTTTTATATTACATAATATTTATAGGCGTCATGGTGGCTTAGTGGTTAGCACGTTCGCCTCTCAGCACTAGGGATTCCCGGTTCGAATCCCCATCTAGGTGGAGTTTCCATGTTCTCCCCGTGTCTGCGTGGGTTTCCTCCGGGTTCTCTGGTTTCCTCCCACAGTCCAAAAACATGGATCAAGTCAATTGAGTTCTCCAAATTGCCCCATATAGAGTGTGTGTGCGTGTCTGTGTGAGTGAGTGTGTGCCCAGCGATAGATTGGCGCCCTGTCCTGGGTGTGTCTGCCCAGCGCCCGGGGCGTTCTCCCCTGGATGGGCATGGGGAACCCCACTGCGACCCTGATATAGGATAAAGCAGAAGATAATGAATGAATGAATAATATTTATATTTGGTCACTCTTTTTTTTGAAAGAGACTTCCAAATGTGACAAGTTAAGCCCCATCATATTAGAGGCCCGTTTGGCACGTTTGCTAAAAGCACAAATGTGCAAGTCAAGATAACGGTGCCATTTTTACTGAGAATCAAACGTAAAAATACGTAAAATAAAACTGAGAATAGCATGTTAAAGCACCAGACATTCACATTAGTACAACACACTACATGAGTGCTGCAGCTAAAAAGGGGTTGCCTCCAAATTAATATCTGCTATTATATACAACTTAAATTCTGAAAACACAGGAACATTGTATAAAATTATAAAACACAAATTCTAACAATGTGCAAATCAAATGCATGTTTAATGTAGCTGACAAGTATATAAAAAAAGTGTTGCAACCTAGAAATTGCTTAATTTATTTGAAAACAATAAATATCTTAGAACTAATTGAGTTCATGTTTAGTTTTAATAGAGGTATTTAAAAATGATGGTGTTAATCATGTTTATAACTTATAAGTACATATATATATTTTTTTTTATTATTATTTCTCATTATGAAATGTCATTAATTATTTTTGGAATAATAATAATTACCCATGCCTATGAATAAAGTGCAAACAAAACAAAAACCTACAGCATGTTAACAGAAGAAAAGATGGTAAAACTGGTTTAAAAAAAAAAAAAAAAGCCGTTTTTTTCCAGAAAAAAAAATAATGTAACATTTATTTGTTGTCAAAAGTGTCCTGATATTTTGTAGACTTATATATATATATATATATATATATATATATACACACATACATACACACACACACACATATACATTTTTTTTAATGTTGCATAACAATCATACCTTAGAGACCATCTGGACCTGCTGAACTGGGTCAGTGGAGGTCAAACAATTTTTCAGCACTTGAGCAACTTCACTAGAACCATTATCTCCATCCATAGACAGGGCAACTAAAACAGAGATGAGTCACAAAATGCATGAATGTCTTGAATCTCTAAAAATATGGAAAAAGAAAAACTTGCATTGCTTTAAAGACACTTTCAGGGGTGAAAGAGTCCTTGGGAACAACTCAGACAGGTCATCAATATAAATCACAGGGCCAATACAAAATTTCACACAAAAAAAAAATGTACAACTAATTCATCCACTGGCATGTTTCTACACTGTGGGTTAAAACAAGAGCTCACAATGAAACAAATGATACAGAGAAAGGTCTGTGGACCTTCAAACACACAATTTTTTGCAAGGCAGGAAAAATCATTGTGCCACTATGCCCCTCTCAAACCATAACTCTATAACAACAAAACATTCAGACACCCAGTTCAACAGCAAAAAATTAAGATTTTACTAGCTTTTATCTCAATCACAGTAAACTAAATATTTATTTTAATGTAACAGACAGAAAATGTAGCAAGTAAAACCACTGACTGTGTTTCTTTAAAGCAAAATTGTTATTTGATTGAATCAGTATTTACTGTGGCCATGATTAATTTATTATATATTCTTATACAATTTATAACAATTAGCTGTTTTACAGTAGTGTAAAAAGACTAAGTATATTGAATGATTGTATTACCGTTTACATGTTATTTTGTAAAAGAACTCATACACATTAACAGTGCCAATATACAAAAGAAACTAAGATTAAAATCATAATAAAAACTTAGGGCAACAAGAAGTAAAGGTTTTGCTTTACCATGGCATAAAAAAATATTCAAGAAATCTAGGTTTTCAATCTGAGACGTGTTCTATTTATCATGGCAGAATATCTTCTCTTTGTATGTGGATACATAAAGGTGGTGTATCTTTGAAAAATGTCAATAACTCAAAAACATTTTTGTTAAATGTTTTAAATAAATCACGAAGTTTTACACAGGTCAGTGTTGCTTAAAGCCAGACAATTATCTGTATGTTGCATGTGTTTACAATTGTGCTGCTAGTCATGCTAGCAGGAATGTTGGATTTGTCGCAGGTCAGCGGGTAAGAGAGCAGCGTGGCTGTAACTGCAGCACAGTGCAAGTGGATCCGTGTTACTCAGCATGTGTAACTCACCCATCTGTCTCTCCAATTCGGGTTCCTTCAGACGCACCGCTTCCACTTTGGGTGCTTTCTTCTTTAGCACCATGACTCCTATCTTAGGATCAGACAACTGTGACGAGAAAAAGAAAATAACTGTTTCTTTAAAAAAAAAATCAACACGGAGCTTCTTCTCCGAGTGTCAGAACTTGGGTTAAAGTTTCATCCTGATGTGTGGAACCGTATAAATGCTTACATTAAAACAAATAAAATAAGATATTGATTCGATCTGCCAATAATTCAGGTTTAATACTATTGATTTCTTTCTCATAAGTCTTGCTAATCATAAGGCAGTTTGGCAAGTCCAGCATTTCATATTTCATTAAACGCTCTTATCTTAATTAGAAGATGACGCTCTGAACTAAATCATTAAAAAAAAAAGATGCAACCAAATACGAAAGAAGGCTAGAGCAAACTTACCACTACAACACACGTGTGATACGTAACTTCTGGTCTAAAGGCAGAATTCCAAATACAGTTACGTTAGATAAAAGAGTGCACTACGTTGTCACGATTAGCCATTTTGAACTGGTTCCTTACAGAGAATGATTTACAGAGATTCTGGAGGTTGATTGGTTAAAACTGCAGTCAGTAACGTACAGCCGTGTGTACATATTTACATAGCCACGCCTACAGTGCATTTTATTGGACAGCTTTAATAAGGACACACCTTAAACTTCCCTTTTTCTAGCTTCAGAAGGGTCGCTGCATTTGAAACGTTTTAAAGAGAATAGACGGCGCTGGAAAGACAAGCCTAAAGCATGGAAAATTCATAAAGCATCAGATACCAGAGAAGTAAGCTCAGTGATCAGGGAGTGAAATCGGAGGCGACACAATACTAAATTTCACGGTAAGTACCTTTTACTATTCTTCTTTGAAAACTATACATTGTAAGTTTAAAAAATATTATTATAATAAGATTGTACATATTAACATTAGTTCAATATAATGTAACTTCACTAGAAAGACTTTGTTTTTTTTACTTTTAAATATTCCTAAAATAATAGCCTTATTTAAGAAATAGTGTGCTTTTTCACAAAAAAACACCAATAGTTGAATAATGTTTTTTTTTTTCAATATTACAGTTTGACAAAAAAAAATGCATGTTTTACACAGTACATAAAAATAAAAAAGACAACGAAAGAGAGATTGATATTTATACAAATCAATATTATAATTAGTCATATATACAGACAGGAAAAGAACCAGGAATGTAATGCCCATGCCAATCAAGGTGTGTAATATCTATAAGGCCAAAAAAAGCCCAAGCTAACCTCTAAGTAACTAAAAAGCTCACACATTTTAGATCACAATGTTTGAGTTTGTGAGTCTACCAGTAGGTGAAAGCTAAGGAACCGTGGAGTAGTTGCAAGAAAGACATTAGCCTTCAAATGGAATATTTCTGCACCTCTACAATTCGCTAAATAACACTTGGACAAACTGCTGGTTCAATGTTTTATGGACAGATGCGACCAAATTAGAACACCTTGTTTAAATAAGAAGTATCGTATTTAGAAAACACTGCAGTCCACCTTTTTTTTTTTTTTTTTTTTTTTTTTTTTTTTTTTTTTTTTTTTTTTTTCAGAAAGCGTAATCACACTTTTGAGCACTTCTGTTGTTTAATTATTTTCAAATTCTGTAACAGAGCACATTGTTACACAATGTGAACAATTTGTGGCATATAACTTGTTTTTTTTTTTTTAACCAGCATAAAAATGTTTAGAAGTACTGGTAGTGTTATGGGTTGGTGTTGATTTTGCCATCATTGCTGATACATTGCATTTACAATTGTATGAAGAAATTCTAATCTGTAATTTCAAGAAACACTATCTAAGCAGGGTGGCACGGTGGCTTAGTGGCTTATTCGCCTCTCAGCACTAGGGATTCTTGATTCGAATCTGGGAGGAGTTTCCATGTTCTCCCCGTGTCCATGTGGGTTTCCTCCGAGTTCTCCGGTTCCCTCCCACAGTCCAAAGACATGGATCAAGGTCAATTGAATTCTCCAAATTACCCCATATAGAGTGTGTCTGTGTGAGTGAGTGTGTGCCCAGCGATAGAGTGGCACCCTGTCCTGGGTGTATTTGCCCAGCACCCGAAACGTTCTCCCCTGGATGGGCATGGGGAACCCGCGGTCCTAGTAGAGGACAAAGTAGAAGATAATGGATGGATGTGTCTAATTTTTAAGATGAGGTAAAAAAGAATAAAGTTAATGTTTTAAAATGATTTCACATTAAAGTCTGAATTTTAAAACAATAACAACATTTTGAAGGAACTAAAGCAAACTTTGTTTGTAAGGAACTCCACCAACTTCCTAGATGTTCTGTCCAGAAGAATAGGCAAATACTTTTATCCATTCTTCTGCGTGTTTTTGAACAGAATTTTTTTTCTTGCCACTGTTGCTTCAGCTTGCTCTCTGGGGGTTCAGGCATGGAACACTGTAAAGCTGCTTTGTGACCATTTACTGTTGTAAAAAGTGCATGAATAAGTTGCTATAAATAAGTCACTTGACATCAGTTGAACTTTCAAACTGATGTGCAACACTGAACAGCAGTAAACTACAATTTTTATTTGCAGCTGCACTAAATGCACTAAGTTACACTCGATAATTACCTAGGCAAATTGCACATGATTTACCCATTCATTACAATAGATAATATTTTTGCCCTTATGATATTTGATTAATTTGTATTAGATAAAAAGTAAAGTCATTGTTTTATACAAACATTGACCACAGCATTCACTGAATGACGATTAAATTGGTTTTACATGTCTAAGTTTTTTGAATATTCATAATAAAGATGTTTTATGATCATATACTTTTGGAGTGCGGATTACCACTATGTCGTTGTACATTTAGTTTTTACTTTGCTTGATATTTTCAGAACAAAAATATTTTCACTAAAATGTGGTGGTGGAATGGCCCTGGCTTATAGTGGTTACTTTGTCCAGGGACCTGCCCTGTCCTGGAACACTTCAACCCATTTTGCACACTAAACCACATTTTCATATAACAGTTCCTCTGTCTGATCCAAGACTGTCTGGCTGCGCCATGGTGCTTATACTGTTTAATATTTTTCTGTTTTAAGATCCTTACTGCAGCATGACTTCCAGAAAAAAACAGTCAGTATGTACATATTCAATTCAAATGTTTAGTTTTTTTTATGTTTTTATTTTAATAAAGATAGTCAGCACCACTTGTGCAGACTATTACAGTCACTTTCAACTTTTGTTAATACATTCATTCCAAAGACTTGTTTTTAAAAGCAGTCTAACAGATAAACATCCATCCATCCATGATCTTCCTCTTTGTCCTCTACTAGGGTTGCGAGGGGGGGTTCCCCTTGCCCATCCAGGGGAGAACGTTTCGGGCGCTGGGCAGATATACTCAGGACAGGGCGCCAATCTATCGTTGGGCACACACTCATTCACACAGACACACACACACACACTCACACTCTCTATATGGGACAATTTTTGGAGAATTTAATTGACCTTGATCCATGTTTTTGGACTGTGGGGGAAAACCTGGAGAAAACCCACGTGGACACGTGGACAACATGGAAACTCCACCCAGACTGGGATTCGAACCGGAAATCCCTAGCACTGAGAGGCGAACGTGCTAACCACTAAGCCACCGTGCTGTCCACAGAAACATTTTACTCTTAAACTTTTCTTTTTTTAACTTTTAAACTTTTCTCAGAAAATCCATTTGTTTTTACCTTGATACATTTCTACAAACATGTTATGTCAGACAGATGAAACTAGACTGATGGATCCCTATTCCTTCAACAAAAATCAGAGGTCCTCATAATTGATTGTCATCTAATTAATTAAGAACACTTGAATCTGGTAATCAGAAGGATTCACATACTCTCAGCACTGAAAGATATGCAATTTTGGATCCCTTACCTCATCTTATATAAATGATCAAGTAATATATTTAGTCTATTTATTTGATGTATTTTCTACTTTTAGAACTATTTGAAAATCTGTTTTATGTCACATTTATGCAGAAATCAAAAAGATTTGAAAGGTCATACATACTAGCACCACTATTAACTTGTTAAAATGCAGCTTTGTTACGTTATTAAATTTTTACATTATTAACAAAACCATATTTTAATACAAAAACTTTTTTTATTATTACTATTTGATACTTTACGAAATACCTGTTAAGTTCCACTATTTATTAAAACACACAAACATTTATTTGTTATTTTTATTGTTGTGGTCGCAGCTAACATATATTTGTTAACAGATTCCGCTCTTTCAACCTTTTTTATCTTTCTCATCTTGATTCTGTGATTTAGCTCCAATTATGTAATGACATTGCACAGAATGCTGTGATTGGTTTGGCTGTGAAATTTCTCCCAGTTTTGTAGGTCAATTTGGATAGCAGCATTCAATTCTACTACTTTTGCATGATGTGTAGTATGTAGTAGGCAAAACTGACTCCTGCAGGCAATGATAGGTTTTGAGTTACCACTTTGTGAGAGAATCAGTTGAAATACATGGTGTCTTAAAATTCAGATTTCTTTAGTTTTACAGTCCATGACACAAAAATATTAAAAGAGCCAGTGAAAGTCTTAGTGCCTAAAATCCAAGAACAGAAACTGCTATTGATTATGACTGAGCCCCCTTATATGGTATTTGAGAAACAATCATGCATTGTAATTTGATAAATCATCCCTTTTATACCTGTTGCTACTACTACTCTTTGCCCTGTATGTCTCATATAGTTGCTCCCCAAACACTAGCAGAATTACATTTAATTACAATCAATTGTTCTTGGTCATTAACTTTTTAATTATTTTTTTTACCAAGTTAAAGTTTATTTATATAGCCCTTTTACAATAGTAAATGGTCTCAAATCAGTTTTACAATGTTCTTAGCACAAAAGCAAGCCAAAGTGATGGAGCTAGGGAAAAACTAAAGAACCTAAAAAAATTTAGTGCCATGAAAACATGATTTTTAAGTTGTTTGTAAGTTTTCATATATTTAGTTGTCTGGATGTATGGACTAAGCAACCAGTAAATGTAAATTGGATTAATTCTGTCCAATTTGGTGTTTACAGGATATTTAAGGTAAGATAATTTACTAAATGCAAACTAATGGTTTAAAAAACATTTAAATAAAAGAAAAAATATATTTTTTATATCATATATTTGCCTCTTATTTATTAAATTTTGTGAGGTAGAATGAAATAAAACTAAATTATCTGAATCTCTCTAAAATACAAAAAAATCATTAACAGTAAAATGAATTTTGATTTACAACATAAACTTTAATAAATCAATACATTTTAATCAAAAGGGAAATTGCAGTGGCTAAAACACACCAATCTTACTTCATTAACTATAGAGATTCAAATTTCATAAAGATCACCAAAACTTATTGTAAAATAAAAAGAAAAAGTTTTTTTTTTCCACAACTGAGTAGTCACATCTTAGCTTTGTAGAACCACCAGTCACCTGAGGTTAAAGAGTATTTAAAACCAAATTAGTATTTTACTGACCTCTCTGCTTACTTGTCTACTGGTCTTACAGTGTAGATGTACAAGCCCAGTAGAAAGAGAGTGAGATGTCCAGTAGTATGGCAGAAGGAGATGAACTTGCGGCTGGAGAATGGAAGGAGAAGTACATGGCTCTGGAAGCCCTGCTTCTTAAGTTCCGTGGACAGATGAGTGTGATTCGGGAACTCACAGCAGAAAAGGTTTGAATTTTTTATCCATTATCATTTAACCAACATTTATCATCAGATTATGTATTTTGAACAGTTTAACTTTCTCAAGCAACCACAAAAAATCTGGTCACTTCTTGCTCTGTGAAAGAAATTTCATGGAACCACATGCTAAAGTTAAAAACTGCACCCCATCGAGGTACTAAACTACATAATTACAGAGTTGTGGTGTGGTTTAACTATATCTGCACTGTCCTCCTACTTTTGCCAGTCTCCCTCTCCCTTATTTTATGTTCTTCATATGGAAATAAATAGATTAGTTTTTGAGAAAACTCAAACAACAAACTGCAAAAGAATTTACCATGTTTGGTATCTTACAGCTGTGTGTTTGTGTGTGTGTGTGTCTGTGTGTGTGTGTGTGTATGGCCTACTTCTTTGCTTTGTCTCGGGGGAGGACTGATTAGAGCTTAATATAAACAGACGCCTGACCACGAGCTCCAGACTGCTACAATCAGGGATAATGCAAACTTTAGAGTTGTAAACTAAAAAGACTAAAAAGCAGGGAGATTTTTTAGAGAGAAAATGCTAAAAGCTGTTTTACATAGAATTAAATTA
Source organism: Corydoras sp. C115 (assembly GCA_019802505.1). Lineage (NCBI taxonomy): Eukaryota > Metazoa > Chordata > Actinopteri > Siluriformes > Callichthyidae > Corydoras > Corydoras sp. C115. The sequence goes on from JAFMOC010000007.1 coordinate 8,142,157, forward strand.
AAAAAATCAAAACTCATGTAACTTCGGTTTCATAATTGACTCACATCTTAAACTATCTGATCAGGTCACTAAATCTGCCCGTTCCGGCAGGTTTTTTTTGTACAACATCAGGAAGATCAGACCTTTCTTAACTGAACATGCCACTCCGCTGTTAGTTCAAGCCCTCATCCTATCCCGACTAGATTAGTGTAATGCAGGGGTGTCCACACTTTTCTGGCCCGAGATCTACTTTTCAATTGGACAGGTCATTGAGATCTACCGGGGTCAATCTCTATATTTTTTTTGGCTTTTATATTGAAACTTGTTTACACACATCATGTTAGTTTTGTCAAATCTGTTAGAATTGCTCCTTTATTAAACACATTCCAGTAAAAAGCACGGAGAAAACCTGATTTTAGTTAAACACACCGTATACAGCACAAATGTAAAACAATCACTGTAACCCACAATTCCCCAAACAGAGTTCCCCATGCCCATCCAGGGGAAAACACTTCGGGCGCTGGGCAGATACACCCAGGTCAGGGCGCCAATCTATCGCTGGACACACACTCACTCACACACACACACTCTATATGGGGCAATTTGGAGAATTCAATTGAACCTGATCAATGTTTTTGGACTGTGGGAAGAAACCGGAGAACCCGGAGGAAACCCAGATGGACACAGGGAGAACCTGGAAACTCCATGCAGATTGGGATTCGAACTGGGAATCCCTAACGCTGAGAGGAGAACATGCTAAACCACTAAGCCACCGTGCTGCCCCCAAACAGAACATGAACATTAAAAAAAGCAAATGCATTTTGAGTTTGACATTGTAAAATAAAATATTCATCCTCCCACTCTAAAGGAAAGTGGAACATTTTAGTTCTTTTTTTAGCTTCACTCGTCCTTCACTCATCTTGTCAGTCAAATAAAGTGTAAAAACACAAACAGAAACTATCTAATGTAGATTATTCTCAAAGCAGTGCTTCAGATTTAGGCTCGGAGGCGTGGCCACGTGCCGGTTTTGGGAACAGCGAGAGATCTGATCGCTTGCTTGCAGAGATCGCGATTTAGAATGAATCACATTGTGTGTGAATGTGTGTGCGTGCGTGTATAAGCGCTTCAGATACTGTGCTGTAAAAAAAAGCGCTGATGCGTGATAAACACTTTTTAAAAAAAAAACTCCATCGCGATCGACCTGACACCCCTTTGATCGACGTATTGAGCACCCCTGGTGTAATGCATTGCTTGCTGGTCTCTTAGCTTGCACAATCAGACCTCTACAACTAATTCAAAACAGCAACCTAACTTGTGTTCAACCAACCCAAGCAAACTCATGTCACTCCACTACTCATCCTTCTCCATTGGCTCACGTTCAGTACAAGGCATTGACTCTCTGGATCTGCACCCTCGTACCTTCAATATATATTTCCAAAATACACTCCAACTTGTTCACTATGCTCTAGTGATGAATGTTGCCTGGTGATTCAACCTCACCATGGCTCATTATCACTCGGTATCATTCACTGCTGCTAAATGGTGAAAGGATCTTCCCAACTCTGTCCGTTAGGAGTCATTTAGCATCTTCAAAAAACACATTCAAAAACTTAAAACACATATCTTTTACAAACACTTGATATAAATAAAATTAAATAAAAGGAATTATTGGATAATGATTAGGTTTGATTAAACTACAGTGTAGCTGGATTCTCCTTAATTACTGACTTACTACTGTGGTGGTCTATCATTTGTAAGTCGCTTTGGATAAAAGCGTCTACTAAAAGTAAATATACTAAATGTGTAGCTTTTGGTTGTATAAGTAGATGAGGGCTAAAACATAGAACCTTAAAGTTCCCACTAATACACCAATATAATCATAATGCCTTGCTGTCATGAGAATGAGACTCGCACAGCTGGCAAATTTTCGCAAATTTTCCCCTGTTTAAACATTTATATTTAGCTTGGAAGACATGGTTTGTGTGTATATATGTATATATACTGTTTATTAAGAATCAAACAATAATAATCAAACAATCAGACGTTTCGGATGTCTACACATGAATAAGTACCGCCACATTGTCAATAATATTCATCACAGTTAAACAATACAGAAGAAAAAGATGATATACATGATTTTTAAACATATTAACACCATATGACCAAAACAATTCAACATTTTTATAGCATTATAAATATTGCTAGTTTCCATTTCTTAATATTTTTTTCTTTCTGTAGTGTTAAACTACAAGTTATTTCTACCATACTATGAATCAAACATAGTCGTTATATCCAGGACTGATATGTTGGGAAAGAGACTTTGAGCCAATTGACTGTATGTGAACCAAATGAAATTATTTGCCAATATAGGGAGTATATTTATCTTGTTGAGATTTCTTAAAATGAGAGTTTCTAAAAACTAGATTAAAAAACTAGAAAAATAGATATTATGATATACTGATTTCTATTTCTTTTTTTATTTCTATTTATTTTTTATAATAAATATTTTGTATATTATTTTTATGTATAATAGATATATTATATGTATATATCCCAACTTTCCCAATTACTGTCACTTTTGCTGCTGAGAATGTTAATTTCCCTATGTGGGACCATTAAAGGATTATCTTTTAAGATTTCTTAAGCTATTTAGATTCTAACTTGCTTCGTCTTTTGGTTGGAAGTGCAGAATATTGTTTGGGACACTGTAAAAAAAAAACTGTATGTTCTAACAAATATTTCAAAATGTTCTCTATTTCTTTGTGAAAATGTGGGAGTCTTCAACCAGCAGGAGTTCTTAGCACTGACACAATGTCGAAGGAATAAGGGTGTTCGTTTGTAGCACTGGTTCCATTTACACAAGCACAGCTTCAGGTGTCAGAGCAAACTGAGGATTGTGGAGCTGCACCCAGCTCACAGATCTGCAGCTCGACAGCAGAGCCTGGTGTCAGGAGCAATATCCACATGCCATATCATAACATCAGTGTCCTGACACAGGCTCGAGCTCACAGGCAGGATGCGCTCTGCTGTCGTCCGTGCCCTCCGGTTTCTTTTGCACATGGTCCAGGTACTGTGACAGACCTGAACGTTTCGGCAGTGTGATTAATTCTTAAGATGAAAATGTGTTATTCAGCATCCAAACACCCGGACCATGATTATCTGATCAAAGGCTGCATACTGTGCCAGCCCCAGCAGAGACCAGACCGCAGAGATACGCCTTCCGCACGCTGCAACCATTATGTCCTAGAGGAGCTCTGCATGTTTGTGTACGATTCGGATAATTCTTGGTGTTTGTGCTCATGGATTCAAAGAGGAAGACCGAGAGACGAGAACATGTTTCTGTTTGTTTCAGGCTCGTTGACCTGCTTTGCTCTGACATCGAGATATTTTCTCCAAAACCTGTGCCTTATTGATCAGTCATCTGTCCAATACCTTTTATTGCTGCTGTTAAAATTAGATACATCTGGATAGATCTGGTTCCTATTGTCAAAGCCTTTGGGAACAATTCCCAAAAGCGATACCAATAGTTTCCTAGGAACAAAGACCTCAAATACAGACTGAAAGGCATTGCCGATCTCTTCCCAATACTTGAATTTTACTTGGGACCAAAATGTATGAATATAGTCAGTCTTTTTTCCACAATCCCTCCTGCAGTCCCTAGATAAAGTTGGTTTGATCTTTGCAGTAATATGTGGTGTTCTGAAATATCTAGCAATTAGTTTCTATTTGAACTCTCTCCAACTATTATAACTAGTGTCACGTTAACTCCTAGGTCCAGGTAAGTGTAGTGATAACCACACGGAAACAGGCAAGTTCCAGAAACAAGAGATTTATTAGAAAACACGTAATTTAACAAAAGCATAACTAACCGAACGGACCTGTAACATAGTTGAAGCTCTCTCACAGATGAGAGAGCTGGCTGGCTTAAATTCCAAAATAATAAGGTCACATGACAAGGGGTAATTAACTAAATGATGCACAGCCGCGAAATTAATGAAAACAAACCAAAATGAGGAAAACTGATACTCAAATCAAATCAAACACAAAGCAAAACACTGTCCTGACAATCAGAAGCCGAGGATACTGACAACTATATTACATTCAAAACAATTATTTTCCCAATTTTCTGTTCATATCTTAGTTGGTAGTTCGCGGTTATCTCAGTTTGTATTTTGGACCAAGACATTTTTAAAACAAATGATAAATAAACCACATCATAGTTCATACTTCAGCTACTTTACTGAAGGGCTCAGTCTTTTAATTTATTAGAATATTAGTGTGCCAACCATGCCACTAACTTTATTATTTAATTTCAAAATTTTGACACAGTCTTCAGTTTGCTTTATATTTGTCATAATGCAGTTTTTAAACTTAAAGTCTTGTAAAAAAAATTGCTTTGTTGAACTTCTGCATGCTTTACTGCAGTTATGTTTTTTATAAATTGCGTTTTCTCATTTTTATTTGAACTATACTGTATCTGTAGTGTATATTACCCTGTTAATATTTTAAATTTGATTCAGGTTTAAAGTAATTTGTTACAGGACAACTAAGAGCTTGTAAAAGTATTGCCATAACCAATGTTATTTTTGGGTTAAGGGTAAGCATGAATGTGGTCAGCTCTCAAAGCTAAAATTGTTTTTAGAAATAGTATTATTACAGCCTGTCTGTAAAAAAAATATAGTAAAAGAAAATGAAAAGTAGTATTTACAAGTGGAGAGTAACATATTTTTTTCTCTGTTTAGATAGGGATAGACAGTAGATGTTTCAGATATTAGCCCTTGAAATGTAGCCTTTAAACCTTTCAAACATAATTTAATAATATTGCACCCTGTCTGTTTTCATTTTACATCGGGGACTATAACAAATGTGACCAATTTAATTACACACTGTAAAAATATATTGCATGTTTCAACTTAAAAACTTTAATTTCAAAACCTGCCTTAAAGTTCCACGTTAAATAAAATAAAAAAATACTATTTACTTTAACTCTCTATGGGGGAAAATAAGTATAGATTGCCTTTGGAATCATCTTTGCAAGTTGACTTAAATACAGAGTATGCGATATTTCATCTTAGCTATGGAATTTTAAAACGAAGATGACTGATTAATGTGAGTTATCTTCACCTGCTCCAAATAGTGACTTCAACTTAAATATTTAAGTAAAATGAGGTTTATTTTTAAGGTAAAATAAAGAAAAAGCATTTAGTGTTACAACATATGAATTATAGTTATAATAACATATATTCATTCATTCATTATCTCCCGCTTTATCCTCTATTAGGGTCGCGGTGGGGTTCCCCATGCCCATCCAGGGGAGAACGTCTCGGGCGCTGGGCAGATACACCCAGGACAGGGCGCCAATCTATCGCTGGGCACACACTCACTCAGACACACTTTATATGGGGCAATTTTGAGAATTCAATTGACTTGATCCATGTTTTTGGACTGTGGGAGGAAACTGGAGAACCCAGAGGAAACCCACGCAGACACGGGGAGAACATGGAAACTCCACCCAGATGGGGATTCGAACCGGGAATCCCTAGCGCTGAGAGGCGAACGTGCTAACCACTAAGCCACCGTGCTGCCCTAATAACATATATTATGTAATAAATATATGTTATAACACTGGATAAGGCAATAGCTCACTTATGTTATTAAATGGAATATTGTATAAATAAAATCACCAGTGTAAAACAAAAACGTCACATTCCAAATAGGAACTCACCTCACATTCCTACAACTAGAATTTCATTTGGTGTAAACATTACAATAATGTTATGTTAACAATAATCATATGGTATAAACCCAAACCCAAAGAGTCTGAACTGAAATCTAGTTAGAGCATGAGAGTGACAGTCAGTCAATGCCTAGGTTGAGTACGACTGTGAGTGAAAGACAGTGTTCTGGTTTTATTATGACTGTGTGTGAGAGAGTAAATGTTCTAGTTTGAACGAGTGTGTGTTACGGTCGTGAGACCGGGCGAGGTGGATTCGCTACTCGGAGATATGAGCACAGACGTGAGTACAGTCTCAAAAAACGGTTTATTATCCCAACAACAAAACGTGGTGAAGACAACACACAACGTAGGATCGGCGATGCAGGGCGAACGGTGATGACGTAGGTGGGAAGGCGTACAAACGGTCCAGGAGACTAGGGAAGTGCACTCGACGTAGTGAAGACGGCGGGGCGAGCTGCACACACAAAACACAGAAACAGCAAAAACGGGCAAGGTAACAGAATCACAGAGGGCTGGTAGTATCTTGGCTAGACAAGGGCTTGGCACAAGACAAACTGGCGGAGACGAAAGGGCGTGCGGGGTATAAATAGCCAAACGTAATAGTGCTCAGGTGCGCGTGATTACGGGGGCGTGAACACAGAACAAAACCCACACCACGTGACCAAAACAAACCAACCCACACCACGTGACCAAAACAACCATGTCAGTGTGTGCTTACTCGTTAACATTTTTTTTTTTACAAAATGGCACATCTAAATATTTTTTAACTTTAGAACCTTTAACATTTACTAACTAAATCTTGAAATACACATTTCAACCTTCAAGACCTTACTTACAAGTCACAACATTGTGAATTTGAGTGCAGAATCGTAATATCAGCAAAATGCCAAACAAACAAAGTAAATCTAAAATTTTCAACCATGAAATGCACATTTCAATAACTAATAGCATCCAAGAAGTCATATCTTTTAGATCTTGTACCTTTAAGACTTTTTTTTTTCATTTCCCACTCATAGCCACATCCAAAGTCTCATCATGAGCTTTGAAAAAGATGCATCATTATCAAAGAAGTACACACTATAAGGCTAATTTAGTTATGAAAAAAAGACTTGTAGTGGCAACTCACGAACTGAGATTGAGAACCAATCTTTAGAAAGTTATAATTAATTTATTACTAACAGGGTCTAAAACACATTAACACTTAACTTCGCTTACTCTTCACAAAGGAAACTTAATGGAACAATGAGAGATGACCATGTAACGTGACAGCACTGATTAATCCGACACAACAGATTAAAACAGAATTGTAATATTTTGCGGAAAAAGTCAACAAACACCGATTTCAGTGATATCCAAAGTCAACGAAAACAGGGGTTCCACTGTATTTATTTTTGTAAGCTATCCGCAACTTACCCAGAATGTGTGGCAAGACTTTTTTTGTTTTTTTTTGCTCAGGAAACGGTCAAACTAAATGTGTATTAATTACTGACCTTCATACAGTGTAACTCAGAATATTAAGTTTATTTGACATTAGAATAATTTAAAAACCAAAGTTAAAAGGTTGAACACATGTAAAATTTAGTATTTTAACTAGGACAAGTAGGACAATAAACTTTAATATTTTTTTTAAGTGCATGCTGTCACGTCCTGTCCATAATCCATAATCCATAAACGCGGACGCCGCTCGCGCATAGATCTCTAGACGGTCTAGACGGAGGGAGACGCTCCCACGAATGTGACCTGCGCGGAACGCCCGCGCAGCGACACACCATGGCAGAAATGCGACAAGGAGGCAACTGGAACACCAGGATAAAAACCAAACCAGAATTTATTAAAAGATGGTGCCGAAGCACCAACAGAACGGGGATAAATAAACAGAATGTAACGTTGGGTAGAGTAACCGCAAAACAAAGACGTGCTCAGACTTACGGGTGAAAACAGATTAAATAGGAAACCCAACTAAACACGTGACAAAAACAACCAATCACCCAAGTGAGGTAATGAGGACCGAAAACGAGGGACAGGTGCAGCAGGTGCTCGTTACATACCCCCACCCCAAGGGTCACGCAAAAGGGAAAGCGACCCAAACCAAAAGAACAAACATAATAACTACAAGAAGAAAATAACAAACGGGGGGGGGGGGTAACAAGTCCCTCGGGCTGTGACTCCCGCCGGTTGCTCCCAGCTGACGACGAAACGTCCTCTCGCAGCGCAGATCAACGCCCTCTCGCTGCGAGGCTGGGGCATGCACCTCCTGGTGCTCCGAGTCCGAAATGGGCGGCCTCTAGTGCTCGGGACCGATGGCGAACGGCCTCAGTCGGTCCCGACTCGACGACTGCTGCCCTCCGGTAGCCGGGCTTTGCCGCTGGCGGTCCCCGGTTCTCGGACTCGGTCGGATCGGCGGTTCAGCCTCTGGTCCTCAGCTCACGTGGGGTGACCCCAGGTGTCCAGTAGCCTCCGATGTATTGGCACGTCTTTCTGTCACGTCCTGTCCATAATCCCCCAGAGAGAAGCGGGTCCGCCGGACAACGCGGACGCCGCTCGCGCATAGATGAGCGTCTCCCGGGATCCGGCGACGCGTAGACCTCCGCGTCCGCCGGTCTAGACGGAGGGAGACGCTCCCACGAATGTGACCTGCGCGGAACGCCCGCACAGCGACACACCGTGGCAGGAATGCGGGAAGGAGGCAACTGGAACACCGGGATAAAAACCAAACCAGAATTTATTAAAAGATGGTGCCGAAGCACCAACAGAACAGGGATAAATAAACAGAACGTAATGTTGGGTAGAGTAACCGCAAAACAAAGACGTGCTCAGACTTACGGGTGAAAACAGATTAAATAGGAAACCCAACTAAACACGTGACAAAAACAACCAATCACCCAAGTGAGGTAATGAGGACCGAAAACGAGGGACAGGTGCAGCAGGTGCTCGTTACACATGCACTGTGCCACCAAATATTACAAGGTTGTCATATTATCATACTTGAGCTTGCTGGACATCCCATTCTAAGATTAATGATGTTAACATTGTTATAACAAACAATACCACTATACAAGGTCAGTTCTGACCAATACTGAGTCCGTGTCAGTGATGCTGGAACAGAGATTTATTTCAAAAGTTTTATATCTAGAAATCTGCTGGTACTTAATGGAGCCCGTCACACATACACCCACATATAATGGCCTGAAACATTAATAGGAAAGTGCCTTCCATCATTGATCCACCACTATGCTTCTCCTCTTATGCAGAGGCTTTTAACAAATGGCATCCTTTCTATTTAGATCAAATATTTGATCTTGAAATCCTTGACTTCGGGCTGGGCGGTGTGATGCCCCTGGGCCTCGGGATGGGCGGCGTGACGCCCCTGGGCCTCGGGATGGGCGGCGTGACGCCCCTGGGCTTCGGGATGGGCGGCGTGACGCCCCTGGGCTTCGGGATGGGCGGCGTGATGCCCCTGGGCTTCGGGATGGGCGGCGTGACGCCCCTGGGCTTCGGGATGGGCGGCGTGACGCCCCTGGACTTCGGGATGGGCTCGCACGCTGGCAGGACCTCAGCGGGCACGCACGCTGGCTGGACCTCGGCGGGTTCGTGCGCTGGCAGAACCTCGGCGGGCACGCGCGCTGGCAGGACCTCGGCGGGTTCGCACGCTGGCAGGACCTCGGCGGGCACGCCTGCTGGCAGGACCTTGGCGGACACGCACGCTGGGCGGACCTCGGTGGGCACGCACGCTGGGCGGACCTCGGCGGGCACGCACGCTGGGCGGACCTCGGCGGGCACGCACGCTGGCAGGACCTCGGCCGGCACGCACACTGGGCGGACCTCGGCCGGCACGCACGCTGGGCGGACCTCGGCCGGCACGCACGCTGGGCGGACCTCGGCCGGCACCTCAGGCTCTCCATCCTGCACACAGAACACATACACCCCCACCGCAATGCCCAAACACATAGACACAAAAATGAAGGTGTTTATTATTAAAGGAGAAAAAAAATCCAAACCATCATGGCCCTGTGTGAAAAAGTGATTGCCCCCTTGTTAAAACATACTATAACTGTGGTTTTTAACACCTGAGTTCAATTTCTCTAGCAGCACCCAGGCCTGATTATTGCCACACCTGTTCTCAACCAAGACATCACTTAAATAGGAGCTGCCTGACACAGTAAAGTCCACCAAAAGATCCTTAAAAGCTACACATCATGCCGAGATCCAAAGAAATTCAGGAACAATTGAGAAATAAAGTAATTGAGATCTATCAGTCTGGAAAGGGTTATAAAGCCATTTCCAAAGCTTTGGGAATCCAGCGAACCACAGTGAGAGCCATTATCCACAAATGGCGAAGACATGGAACAGTGGTGAACCTTCCCAGGAGTGGTCGGACGCCCAAAATTACCCCAAGAGCCCAGCGACGACTCATCCAAGAGGTCACAAAAGACCCCACAACAACGTCCAAAGAACTGCAGGCCTCACTTGCCTCAGTTAAGGTCAGCGTTCATGCCTCCACCATCAGAAAAAGACTGGGCAAAAATGGCCTGCATGGCAGAGTTCCAAGAAGAAAACCACTGCTGAGCAAAAACAACATTAAAGCTCGTCTCAATTTTTCCAAAACACATCTTGATGGACCCACTTTTGGGAAAACATTCTGTGGACCGATGAGACAAAAGTGGAACTCTTTGGAAGGTGTGTGTCCCATTACATCTGGCGTAAAAGGAACACTGCATTTCAGAAAAAGAACATTATACCAACAGTAAAATATGGTGGTGTTAGTGTGATGGTCTGGGGCTGTTTTGCTGCGGCAGGACCTGGAAGACTTGCTTTGATAAATGGAACTATGAATTCTGCTGTCTACCAAAAGATCCTGAAGGAGAATGTCCGACCATCTGTTCGTGAACTCAAGCTGAAAAGAACTTGGGTTCTGCAGCAGGACAATGATCCAAAACACACCAGCAAGTCCACCTCTGAATGGCTGAAGAAAAACAAAATGAAGACTTTGGAGTGGCCTAGCCAAAGTCCTGACCTGAATCCTATTGAGATGTTGTGGTATGACCTTAAAAAGGCTGTTCATGCTCGAAAACCCTCTAATGTAACTGAATTGGAACAATTCTGCAAAGATGAGTGGGCCAAAATTCCTCCAGAACGCTGTAAAAGACTCATTGCAAGTTATCGCAAATGCTTGGTTGCCGTTGTTGCTGCTAAGGGTGGCCCAACCAGTTATTAGGTTTAGGGGGGCAATCACTTTTTTTACACAGGGCCATGATGGTTTGGATTTTTTTTCTCCTTTAATAATAAACACCTTCATTTACAAATTGCATTTTGTGTTTACTTGTGTTGTCCTTGACTATTATTTAAATTGGTTTGATGTTCTGAAACACTTAAGTGTGACAAACATGCAAAAAAACAGGAAATGAGGAAGGGGGCAAACACTTTTTCACACCACTGTATGTGAAAGTGACAGAATTTAATGTACAACATTTTATAGCAAGGAGTTTAAAAAAAAAGTTATGATGTTTTGCAAAATCTCGTTAGTTGTCACTGACAGACACAAGCAAGTGCAAGAGTTCTGCTTATACCAAAATTTTTGTAAAATGACTATCAACCACCTGTAAATATTTTAGACACATACCATGTGAAAACAGAATAGGTAACTATTTTTATTATAAAAACAAATCAGATTAAGCAGTGGGTTTGCTCCTAAGATATTTTGTATTTATGTACTTGACTCAAACGGCAATGTGGCCTAGCACATCTACCTCTCACTTGTCTCCCTGTGTTTATGTGGGTATTCTCCAGGTTCTCAGATTTGCTCCCTTAGTCCAAAAACCTAGATTCAAGGTTAATTGGCTGCTCTAAATTGTGCGTGTGTCCAGCAATGGATTGGCGCCCTGTCCTGGGCCCACAGCCCGGACCATAGAAAAGAATTAAGGAGAAGACAATGAGATGAGATGTGCTTGACCTTTATTCATATAGTAATATTTATAAACCTAATGTCATTTCCAAAACTTGTGTACATATGAAACAGAGGAACTTATTAAATTCTATTCATCTGGGTGAAATATACATTGAGATAAATGTTTGAGCTCATGAGATAAAAATCTGTTATTGCTGGACATCAAACTAAACATTTAGTTCTGGACGTATTGTTTCCTGATTACTCACAGCGCTGATCAAGCACTACACATACTAACACATTAACATAAGATCATCAACAATTTTCTTTAAAAGGCACTATCACACAATGTCATATTTTATTGCTGACAGCCTAGTTAGTGCAATGACCAACCATTTTTATTCAGGTATTAGACACCACAGGGATGCTACACAGTTACATTCACAATTGACTTTCTATTGTTGCACTGCTATAACTATAAAGTATATAGGTTTTATTTTTGTGATATATCAACGTGCATTGGTGTTTAACCTAGCTAAATACTTAGACTTGAAGTAAACAGCTGGGTGATTCAGGAGGAGGGTCAAAATGGATTAAAGTGATTGGCTAAGAGTAAGTGACAAAATGAAATCCTGATGGCGAGGAGGAGGATAAAGGAATAGGAGATGAAAAGAGTTGGAGTTATAAAAGTAAACCAAATAGGGAAAGTGTGTGGAGGCACAGTAGACAGAGCAGAAATAAACCACCCTGTAATTGCATAGATGCCCAGGGGAGGAAATGCCAAAAACTATGAACAAAAATTCCAGTCACTATGCTAAAGCCAAAATAATATACTGATTAATATATATATTTTTTTACTTGCTCTTTCTGTTTGGTACACACATGTAAACTCTTATTATTACTCTTCATAATGTAACAGGGTTCTGTATAGGGTGATGTAGTGGATAGGGCTTACAGCAAGAAGATCCCAGATCTGACTCCTGATTGGCGAGATCAAAGGGTATGTGTGTGTGTGGGGGGGGGAGGGGGTGGACTCCCATGCCTGTGTGGGATTCAGATTTCCTCCCACATATTAATTTTTATCTTAAATTTCTCAATAGGACAGTTACAGATCCAGTACCTTTATCAAAACACCTTAACACAAAAATTCTGCTGATGAAAAAAGAATAATTGATTTGATGTATGTATGTATGTTATAACACAGATGTATTGTATGTATGTATATGTATGTATGTATGTATATGTGTGTGTGTGTGTGTGTGTGTGTATATATATATATATATATATATATATATATATATATATATATATATATATATATACACACATATGTGTGTGTGTGTGTGTGTGTGTGTATATATATATATATATATATATATATATATATATATATATATATATATATATATATACACACACTCACGCTTACAAATGCCCACTAGCAAATGTATACAATGGGAGAGCTGTTTAGAGAGGGCCCTGTTCCAGGGAAAGCGTTACTCCTTTTCCTGACTAGCAAGCCCAAGTTTCCACAGTTCTGTGGGCATAAGGCTGTCTAAGGGCCTATACAAAAATAGTAAATAATTTTGATTTTAAAAATGACTATGTTATGTTTTTTTTTTTTTAATAGTCTAGGACAAGTAATGTCCTGCTGTCTTAGTGGGTGTTATTTTACAGATGTTATTATACTGGTTTACAATACTGTAGTCAGCGATAGATTGGCGCCCTGTCCTGGGTGTATCTGCCCAGCGCCCGAAACGTTCTCCCCTGGATGGGCATGGGGAACCCCCCCGCGACCCTAATATAGGATAAAGCGGAAGATAATGAATGAATGAAAAACAATACTGTAGTTAACTGTTGAATGTTTTTGTATAAATGTTTTCTGGATTTGTTTGTGTATTAATGTACATACACTGGGTGTGATGCGGTGGAATTCAGAATGGCAGTGTTGTGCTTGATTCTAACAGAGGAAGACATTGTAAGCATCAGTGCTGCGTGGAGGGAGAGCTGCAAAAAAGTACATGTCCTGGAATGCAAGGAATGGAGAGACTCACTGCAGCAAAGTATTTTCTAACTTTGCTTTTAAACAAAGGATTGTTCTTATAAATTCTGTTGACTTAATTAACTAAATGTCATAACCGTTCACTTGGTTTGCATTTTGTCTTAGTGAAGGTAGGAGGGGGAAGATCCAGAAATGGTTCAGTGACTTGTACTGAATGCGAGCAGCTACAGGGAGCTAATGGGGGGAAATGAGTAGTGGAGTGACATGAATTCGCTTGGGCTGGTTAAACACAAGTTGGGCTGCAGAGTTTTGAATTAGTTGAAGAGGTCTGATTGTGGAAGCTGGGATACCGGCAAGTAGCGCATTACAATAATCAAGCCGGGATAGGACTAGGGCTTGAACAAGCAGTTGAGTAGCATGTTCAGTCAAGAAGATCTTCTTTATGTTGTAAAGAAGGAAGTTAAAGGTAAATTAATACCAACAGAGTTTGTAGTTAATATGTTTTTGGAAACTAGATATTATTGTGTAGTTTGCATACTTTTGTCACTTGGTTTTGCAATTTCTTCGCTAAATTCTGATGTGAATAAAATTGATTGTTTTTTTTTTAATAGAGAATGTTTATTACTTTCTACAACATCACAATTTTACATACATTTTCTGCATGTATGCAGGTATGCATTAACTGTATGACTTCAGTTAAATAATTTGGATATCCTTCCACATGCTGGCCCATTCCAGTCCCCTATGCAGCAAAACATCATCACAGCATGATGCTGCCTCAGTTGGGATTGTGTTCTCAGGCTTGCAAGTGTCTCCATTTTTTTTCTAAATTTTAGTGTCATCATAGCATTTCATTTTGTAATCCGGGAAAGTAAAACTAGAAAGGTTTTTTTTTTGGTGTGCATATTCTAAAACTCATTAATGTGTATATATAAAATTATTTACTATATAAATTTTCAGGGAAAGGATTAGATGCTTTGAAAAATAATTCCTGAAAACCATCAATTCAAACTCACCAATTTAAACAATTTAAAAAGTTCCATGGTAAATTGTTTTAATGACTTTCCACATTTTTGTTGCATGATGTCTTTTGTATTCTGTTGTCCTATGTATAAAGGTTTGCTTTATATTTAGCATAATTCTTCACATTGAGATGAATGTGATTATGAATCTGATTAAAATTTATCTGATTTTGTATTTACTGTTACCACTCTTTGAAGAAATGTTTTTAGACTCCACGATTTTGAGGTCCTTGTGACAAAAGTCCTTGTGACCTTGTGTGACCAACCATCTTTTCTATGTGAGGAATGCCTTGATTAATGAGAGATTAAATCTTTTCAGTTGTAATTATGGTTGTTTTCTGTTACTTTGCAGATACAGCAGTTGGAAATACAAGTTTTGGATTCAGAAAGACGAGCTTTTGAAGCAAACCAACAGGTAAATACTTTGAACATGTGGTTTTATAGGTTACAAATTTGATGCCTTTAAAAACATCACTTAAGTCAAGTGGATGGGAGATACGGGTGGGACGGTGGCTTAGTGGTTAGCACGTTCGCCTCTCAGCACTAGGGATTCGAATCTCAATTTTGGTGGAGTTTCCATGTTCTCCCCGTGGGTTTCCTCCGGGTTCTCCGGTTTCCTCTCACAGTCCAAAAACATGGATCAAGTCAATTGAGTTCTCCAAATTGCCCCATATAGTAGAGAGTGTATGTGTGCGTGTCTGTGAGTGTGTGCCCAGCGATAGATTGGCACCCTGTCCTGGGTGTATCTGCCCAGCGCCCGAAACGTTCTTCCCTGGATGGGCATGGGGAACCCCCCCCCCCCCAATATAGGATAAAGCAGAAGATAATGGATGGATGGGGGATACGAAATTGCTTCTTCCCCACTCTTAACCCAGTGAGCACTGGCATAAGCCTCAGCTGTCTATATTAAAGGGTATAGACAATGCATTAATAAATGTTTTACAGGTAGTTTTGTGTCCATTTAATGTGTTTGTTCTTATGTCTTGTTGATTTTTACATCTTAATTTCAGGTCCAGTGGATGGAAGAGTGCTTAAAGTCTGCTGACTTGCAAGCCCCTGACTCCGAAATGAAGCTGTTAAGACACTGCCAAGACCTACAAACCACTTTGCTGGGAAAAGAAGAGCTGATAATATCACTAGAGCAGCAGCTGGAGGAACAGGTAACTACCTCATTTAACAAATAAGTGACTTAATAAGCAGGGAGTAGAAAAATACATTGATGACAATTTTAGATTATGGACTATAAACAAGTTATGCTTAAGGGATTTACAATAAAAGCAGATAATTCATTTGTTAGTTTTTTTGCAGAATATGTAAAAGAGCTAGTGAGTTAAAATGTTACCTGACGAAAGGTGGGCATCAATTTTGATTGGCAAATTTACATTTACCGGATTTTGTAGATCCCCCTTCTTAAGAACAACTTGCAGCCTCTACCATGGTACATATACCACTAATTCAAATTTTATATTTCTGAATTGGAATTTGTTTCAACTGTTGTAAGTAGTAAACTACTATAAGGACATACAGTAAGTCTACGACAAGATCAGTCGAGTCAGTTTACTGAACTTAGCATAATATTGACATAATTTCCCTTAAACAACACTTGTAAATTCACCAATTTTATTAAACCTACTAAACTTAACAATTATATTTGTTAATGGTAATTTTTTTAATGCTACCTCAATTCAACAGAAGCAGAGCCGAATCCAAGATGCCAAAACGGTTGAGGAAAAAGCAGCCAAGATAAAGGAATGGGTGATGCTGAAGCTAAGTGAGGTGAGGCTCTAGTGTAGGTTTTTATGTAAAATGTATGCATGTTTCTGTTATTGACTATATAAATGTTATTTTTATGAATATAGTATGAAGCTGAAAATGCCTCTCTGAGGGAAACAAACCAGCAACTTGAGTCTGAGTTACTTGAACTAAAACAACAAATGCAAGGTATTGTCACAGAAGTTAATTTGTGTTTTCATGAAAAAAGTGTAAATTTTATGTGTTTACCTAATATTTTTATAGCTTACTCTTTATTAAAAAGTTTATATTATTTTATAATATAAAATTATATAGATGGATATATTTTATGTCTCCATCCATCCATCCATTATCTTCCGCCTTTATCCTCTACTAGGGTCGTGGGGGGGGTTCCCCATGCCCATCCAGTGGAGAACATGTCGGGCACTGGGCAGATACACCCAGGACAGGGCGCCAATCTATCGCTGGGCACACACTCTATATGGGACAATATATATGTATATGTGTATATACATAAGCATGGTTGCTTAGTGGTTAGCTCGTTCGACTCTCAGCAGTAGGGATTCCCGTTTCGAATCCCAGTCAGGTGGAGTTTCCATGTTCTCCCCAGGTCTACGTGGGTTTCCTCCAGGTTCTCTGGTTTCCTCCCACAGTCCAAAAAAACATGGATTAAGGTTAATTGAGTTCTCCAAATTGCCCCATATAGAGTGTGTTTGTGTGAGTGAGTGTGCCCAGTGTTAGATTGCCGCCAATCTATCGCTGGGCACATTTACTCACACAAACCGGAGAACCCGGAGGAAATCCACACGGACACGGGGAGAACATGGAAACTCCAGCCAGATGGGGATTTGAACCGGGAATCCCTAGCTCTGAGAGGCGAACGTGCTAACCACTAAGCCACCGTGCCGCCTATATTTATATATTCTTTAAAAAAAAATCATATATTTTTTCCTCTAGGTTATGATGGCTCAGATCGCACAAAATCCGGACAGGCTCAAAGACTTAGCAGCCTTAGTTTTGGCTGTTTCCAAGTCAGAGGGAAGAGCCCTCAGGTGCGGACAGGCCCTTTGTTAGTTCAAAGAAGTCCCAGCAGTGCATGTGTGGCGCTCGCACACAGTGACAGAAGACCTTTAAATGGTAAGACAGATTGTCACGAGTATGTTTCTAAGAAAATTATCAGACTACGTAACATTATCTGCAGCACTTAATTTTCACAGTTGTTCGTGTTGGGATGTGTGCACATATATGTGGCTTTTCCCAAAATTAATAAACCTTTACATTAAATACATACATAAATATTTGGAATAATAGGTACAATGCCAAATCTTCAACTTAAATGTGGTTAGTGTAATTCTTTTCATTTACATGTAGCCAGTGTACCATTATGCATATCCTCTTACCAAAAAGAACAACACAAACTTCAAATACCACTGTACAATAAATACAAATGTTACGATCGGGCGGCGCAGTCTGTCCGACGGCGGCACAGCGCGGTGCAGTGTGGTTCAAAGAGCAAGCCAGGCGATCAGGTAAGCAAACAAAGAGGAATTTTATTGCTGGAATCAGCAGGAACACCGCTGAAGGCACGCGAGCCGCGAGCAAACGAAAACAAAAGAGAACCAAAGTCCAAAACCAAAGAGACACCCGACGTAGCATCTATGCATGCATAAACATATATATACCCACAAACAATGCTGGGCTGCTGACTCAGGGTGCATTTAATCTGTTAATTATGTAAATCTATTATTTAATTAACTTGTCTGCACTGAAAACTTCAAATATATATTTCCTGCCATAACAAGCCAAAGTAAATGAAGTGACCTAATTTTTCTGTTTTTTTTTTTTATTATTATTTACAGACCATGGGATTAAAGCTAATCCAGAGACTAATGTTCTTAGTCATAGAATTGATTCTGAGGAACAGACGGCATGTGACACTATGAATGACATGCGCACTAGTAGCGTCTCATCCATCTTGTCAAGTGCTGAAGGTGAAGCAGAAGTAAGTGAACTCACTCATACCACCTCAGAAGGCATTGACAGTCAACGATGCCCTTGCAATGTCTTTCCATCTCAGCTTTTGGGATCAAATCATCCAACAAAGGAAAATGGATGTAAGCATAGGGTGGTTGTAGAGGATGCATCCTCTGATGAGCTAAATAAACGATTTCGCTCACAGCGTCTAAATTCTTCATCTTCATCTAGTGATGCTAATACACCCAGTCCTGTTTTAAGCCCCAAACGCCCGACACCTTCTCAGGATGACACCACTGCCTCACCTAAACAACCCCGTCTGCGTATTCCCAATCCCCTTATTTTTTCTTCAACACTGGCCAAAAAGCATCTCAGCCAGCCTCTGGCTTTAAGTGAAACCATTCATGGCAAATCACGCAATGCAATTAGCATGTTACGCCCATTAAAAGATCAAGAGGCTGAGCTAAACCAGGAACAAGTGATGGGGACAATGGAAGGAACAATGGAATCTCAAGAATCACACCAAGACTCAAGTGAACTTCCAGATTCCCTTGATGCATCTGTTCTAGGTACTGGGACACCACCCACCCCACCTTTGCACAGGTTCCCATCCTGGGTGAGTACAAGGCTTGTATTCTTGCCATATAGATTTTGGTGCATTTATTTAATGCTGTCCATTTTCTATTAATATTGTCCTTAGGAGAGCAGAATTTATGCAGTTGCCAAATCTGGAATCCAGCTTTCAGAAGCATCATGTACAGATTCAGGGAATAAAGGTATAGTCTGAAGTTTTGAACATATGTGATCATCTAAAATGATTTTGTCTTTGAAGTTTTACTACAGATTAGTTTTGATTTCAAGTTTGCTAACAATCTTTAAGTTTTGTTATTGTTTAAACCCAGTGTAAATATGAATTATTCCAGAACTAAGGTTTATCATTTTGTGTGATGTATATGGTCTTAACTAATGCTGAGAACATTAAATGTGCTAGTTTATCCACTAGAGTTCAGCAAAGCTCCAGCTTTGTTTTTTTGTTTTTTTCCCCAGACTCATCCTATCCATATACATACCCTGCCTTCATGCTCTTTACATCCCTCATCTATAAAAACATGACAATGCCAGCCTATACCATGACCAAAGGGGTAATTAGATTTGCTAAATAATCATTTGTTTTGCTAAGGGAAATATTACTAAGATGTTTATTAAGAATACTGACTGACTTTAAATCTTCTATCGCTGAGCTGCCACCATTGAACCCTTTAAAAATATCTTTAAAACCTAAATGCTTCTTTAATTCATTATTGTTTACACTTAAAAAAAATAAGGTGTCATTTTAACCAGAAAACATCTGTGGTCCATGGCAGAAGGTGTGAATCAGTCAGCAGGCTAGCAAGCAGATAACAGTGAATACAACAAGCCTAAAATACACAGATCAGCATTCAGATATATCAGTTACTGATTTTTGCTTGTGACTTAAAGTTAAAGATGGTAGGCCTTTGTTCTTATTGAAATGTTGATTAACAATGCACTTAAATCTGTTTGCGTATGTTTTAGTCTCACCGTAAACAAAAAGGATTGATTTACTGTCTAAAGATGATAATAAATACTTATGTCTCCCCCAAAAGGCTATAACTATGTTACTAATTTCATTGTTTTTTTTGTTGCTGATTAAAATGTGACTTCACTGCTTCTCTTCCTATAGAAAGTGACATTAATGAGCAATACTCAGTTTTCAGAGGAGTCATCAAGCTCTGAGGGGGAGGATTGTTTAGAGGAAGGACACTCAAACTCAGGCGAGGATGAAAATAGTTTGTGCACCTACAGCCCTACAAAGGGCCTAGAAAGCCCTCATTTACTCAGAAGAGGTAAAGACAGAGTTTGCATATTTTTATATAATCTGTACATCATGCTTTTCCCTGCTTTTATTCACACATGCTCATTTCCCCACATAGCTGTATCACTTTCCTCAATGGCATCCGAAAGTGACTATGCAATACCTCCTGACGCTTACTCAACTGATACGGAAAGTTCTGAGCCAGAAATCAAACTGTCCAAGACTTGTTCCTCCAGCAGCGAAAGTGCCAAGAGTGTAAGGGATATTCATTTACACACAATCATAAAGCATTAATTATTAAGCATAAAGCATTTTCTGTTTCTTACTGTTATACAAATTAATTTTAAATAATGTTATTCTGGTTCAGGAGCCAATGGAAAAGTCTGGTTATTTGCTCAAGATGGTAAAGACTTGGAAAAAGGCCTGGAAACGCCACTGGTTTGTCCTGAAAGATGGAGAGCTGATGTACTACAAATCACCAGTCAGTCCTTTGTTTATAACCTGTCTTATTATAACATGTCAAGCATAGGGAGGCTAATGATCAAATATGTTCCTAATGTCTTAATTTCTTGATACTCCTATTCGTTTATTTTACTATAGAGTGATGTAATTCGTAAACCTCAAGGCCAGATTGAACTCTGTGCTTCCAGCACTATTGCACGTGGTGATGGCATGCAAACACTACAGGTAATGTGAACACACATTTGTGGTGTACTTTTATTGTAAGGGAAGTTATTTGTGCATGTCCTCTTATAATAAATAGGAACTAAAATCCTCTTAACTTCTGCACATGTATATTCTATTAACACATTAGCAGGAATTATTAGACACTGGTATAAGAGTGACATTTTGGAAGACAGTCCAAGCGAGTAAGGCCCAACAGTGGTAGTGGTACTATAGCTAAACAACTTGTAGTTTTCACTTTTTTTTTCTTTCCTATGCCCCAACCAGTACAGGGTAAGTTGAAATGTTTGTTAATAGTTATTGGTGTTAAAATAAATCACTGAAACCTATAGTAATTACTAATCTACTTGGGACATTTTAAAGATCTATCTTCTAATCCACAGGTGGTGACAGGAAAACATGCATATAATCTAAAAGCGGACTCTCCTAACTTGCTTGAAGAATGGCTGGGAGTCCTGCAGTATGTAATGAGAATCAAATCAGCCAGTCCTCTCTTCACACAGCCTGATATAAGGCCGACCATGATTGGATACCTGACAAAGGTTCTGCAGTTACTGCAAACTACCCAAACACACACTTTGATGCAAACTTATCATCTTATCAAACAGAATGTCATGAATACACTGGTGTATTTATAATTACAAGTGTGGAATATTACTAATAGTAATGGTACCAGTATTAAATACAACACACATTGTTTATGTGTCACGACTGGTCCAAGGTTCGGGTAAGAAATAGAGATAAACACACCCAACAGGCAGCAGGTTCCAGAAAAAGCGATTTAATATAAAACTAAACACCACCAAACAAAGCATACAGCACCAACAAACCATTACATAGTTGACGCTCTATCACTGAAGAGAGTGTGGGGCTGGCTTAAATAACCAAGTATCAGGTATCATGACTAACGAGGTAATTAACTTAAATCAGACACAGCCACAAAATAAATGAAAACAAACTGAAACAATAAAAAACGGAACTAAAGTGAAACTCAAAACCAAATCAAACACAAAACCAAACATAGTCCAGAGAATCAGGTTTGAGGATCATGACATTATGATTAGAATTATATACATATTTTCTGACATCTTTGTGTAGAAATATGAAAGAAGACTAAATATAATTAAAATACATTTTATATTTTCAATTGTATCTTTGTCATTTTCAGATAAAAAATGACTTCTCAAAATGTGTGTGGTGTGCACTCATTGGAAAGACACTGTATTACTTCAGGTGTCAAGAAGATAAGGTAAAGTATACAGTCTTCAGTGATGTGATTGTTGTTGTTAGATCTGTATTTGTTCTGACCTTTGTCAAACATTTTTATTTAGTTTCCTTTGGGACAGATTAGGCTACCAGGGGCAAAGGTGAAGGAAATTATCTCAGACAAGGACAGTAATAGTGGGCATCCTACTCACTCCAAGATTTCAATTCAGATACTGAACCAGAACCCCATCTACCTACTTGTCGATTCCCAGCATGAAAAGGTTAGAATAAAAGCTGTTAAAGTTGTTTACAAATGTTTAGGCATTTATTTATATTAATATATATTATTTAATATTTATATATTATTTAAAAATTTTTTAGGTTTTTCTACGGATTGCTCTGCAAGTTGTAGATATGAAAGAGTGGACGCCTCCTTATTCTGGAACTAGAACTTATTATTGAGCAGTGGCTGCATAGTTGTTAGTGAGTTATTTAAGAGGCATTTACAAGTCATTTTAATTTGACACCCAAATGAAACCAGAACACCAAGTTTCGGTTGTAAATCTTTTTCTAAGCAATGTTCTAGCCTTTAAATATTACGCTAATTATTTTGTTTAAAACACAACATAAAACTATTTTTATAAAATAAAATAAAAAATTCTACCATGTTTCTAACAAATACCATTTCCTAATTATTATTTTTTGCCAAATATTTTATCAATATATTTTTATGTTAAAACAAAGCATATATTTCATTAAAACAAAACATATATTCCATTTTATAAAAGAAACCTAGGAATTTAAAGAAATTTAAGTTCTATTGAACTGAAAACAGTTTGAAATGTTTTTCCATACTATTGTTATAAATGAGTTGCTAATTAATTTATCAGCTTAACAGAGGTGATATGATTTTACTTTCAGATGAGCCAGATTCAGTAAAATCCATGTTTATTTCTACTTCACATAAACAGTTGTAGTTGTTTATTTTAGTTGTGATATTGAATACCATTACTGTGCCATACTGAATACATACAGGGAAATGTGTTAATTGAATCCCATTCATTCGACCAGGACAATAAATAAATAAAGCCATCAGAAAAATATAGAGAAATAGAGACTATTATAATCCTTAGTGTTAAAATGGCTTGGTGGGGGTTTACATTTGTATTTAGCACCTGTGATCTAATCACTCAAGACGCATTTTAAAACTTAATTTAATTTAATCAAGGGTGTTTAAACCTTAGTATATGTTTTTATTATTTTTGCAAATAACATTATAATCAACATGTTAACATGATTTCCTCTGTTAATGCAATGTCCCTCCCATAGGCAGCATGGCTGTACCATTTATCTATGGCAGCTGGCACCAACCTGGGAAAGGTGGGAACAGGGTTTGAGGAGCTTGTTGGCAAACTTCTCAGTATAAATGGTGAACCAGGTAGAGGCTTTTAGTTTTTTTTTTTTTTACCTGATTAGTAATCATTGCATGGCTGGTACTTCTTTGTAAGAATCCACATACCAAGCAGATTAACTGTCCTTAAATTACTTTTTGTGTCAGGTTCTCCTGTTTGGAGACATCCTATGCTGTGTTTTAGCAAGGAAGCCCTCACCACTCCTCTCACTACCCTGCCTTCTCTGGCATTGCAGACTGAAGCCGTTAAGCTTTTCAAGGTCAGAGCTAAAGAAATTAGTGCAATTGTGAAAAATATAATAATATCGCTAGGAAATTGTTTAACTTGTAATTTCTGAATTATGAGTATGAAAGAATATTAATTGAATATTCAGCTCTATTGAGTAATTAAACATTCTGGACAAACGCCACACTTAACGGACCCTGGCCATCTGCACGGGATTTAATGCCTCAATGTGCAGAAACATGTGCATTGTGGACACTTAAGCAACACGTGCATGCACACAACCCAGTATGGAGATGCAAGATAGATTCAAGGGCAAAAAGAGATGTAATGAGAGGAAAACTAAGATCAAAGGACTGTTTTTGCTTGCGACAGTCATGATGCACAATAAATGAAATTGAAATATTTAAAAATTAGGGTCTAGATGGTGCCCCTTCAGCCCAGCGATGTATTGGCGTCCTGTTCTGGGTGTATCTGCCCAGCGCCTGAAACGTTCTGCTCTAGATGGGCATGGGGAACCCCCCCCCTCGCGACCCTAATATAGGATAAAGCGGAAGATAATGAATGAATGGTGCCCCTTCATGCTAATTAGCCTGTGGCAAAAGACACTTACCATTACTTGCACGCTTGCTTCAGCAGTCATTGAAGCTTTGACTGCTACACAGTCTTTTTTCTACTAATGTTGTTTTTTTCTGTAAATATAATATAAATATAAACAAATGCATTTTTCTGGTGTCCATAAAATATAATATATATATATATATATATATATATATATATATATATATATATATATATATATATATATATATATATATATATATATATTATGTTTATCTATATATTTAATTACATTATGCAGACAGTAACTTCTAAATATCCACGAGTTCCTGTAGTTTGCAAATATTATAGATATTATGTAGTAAGTGTGTGTATGTATCTGTAATACTGTATATTCATTCACTATGGTGTTTTTAAATCATAGTCTCATATTCATGTCACCAACCACAATTTTACTGTTATTTGGACAACAATGATTTTTTTTCTTTTAATATCCTCTTTAACTTCAGACGTGCCAACTCTTCATTAATGTTGCCATTGACACTCCAGCTATAGACTACCATGTAACACTGGCACAGTGTGCGTTGCAAGTGTGTCTTACCCACCCAGAGCTGCAGAGTGAGATTTACTGCCAGCTAATCAAACAGTCTTGTAGAGGACAGCCTTATGACCAGCCAGTCTCACTGCAGGTATGAAAGTCAGTATTTTAAACATTACTATACAACAGACAGTCATAACAGTGAACCACCACAACTGGTGTAGAAATCTGTGAATTATATTGCAGTTGTGGAACTTGTTGTGTAAAGCATGTCTACACCAATGGTTATATTTACCACCAGTTTTTAAAAGTTGTAATCCCATTTATCCAGTTTTGCAAAATATTTTTTAATGTAACATACTGTATATGTAATGTGTTAAACTAATGGGGAGAAATGTGAAAACAGGTGCTGAGCCTGTTTTTCAGGGCAGGAAGATGTCTGTGAGTGATCATTCCAAAGGTTATAAAGCTCTGGGGTATCATCTTATAAGATAGAAAGCTTTTGTCATATTACAGGAAGATCCCTTAAGCCAGAACATTTTCAATGAAGCTATGATAAAAGGACACCAGTAGTTGTTGGGGCAAGTATTCTCAGGGCCTGTTCAAACCTGGTTATTTGGATGTGACTTTACTTAGATCAAAAATAGACGGTTTTAGTATGTGTTTACACATGGCATAAGAAATAAGCCTTTACTTTCCTACCTAAGTTAATGCATACTGTGTTTTCATTTGAAAAGAATAAATGTTGTTTGCTAGTTGTTTTAACCTGTTGGAAGAATAAGTTTATTCCAAATAAAATGGAACATGCACTTGCATAAATAAAGTGTTTAAATCTTTGGGTAAAACACAGCTTGTGTTTTTAGCTTGATTATTATTTACAGTGATTTAATATTACACAGTCTAGGTTAAAAGTTTAATAATGTACAGTTTTGGTTAAGGAACCAGCCCTGCGACCTAGAGGTCCCCGGTTTAATTACCTATTTTCCATTGCTAATGTGCCCTTGGGCAAGGCATCTAACCCCAATTGCTCTTCAAGTGCCATATACAAGATTGCCCACTGCTCCAGGAATGTGTGCTCACTTTACCAGTGTGTATATGTGTGTGTTTCACTGCATGGATGGGTGTAGAGGTTTAATTCCTCTATATTTAAATGATCGCTTTATTTCTTTTTTTAATTATTTGAGATATTTGGAAATGTGCATTCTAAGGAATATAAACCTTGAGAATTTTTCTTCTCTCTGTCCATTTATGAACAATGGAGGGTCCTGAATGGTCATCCTATTTCTTTGTAAAACCAAATATGAGCTTTTGACATGGTGGTACACAAAAAGACCAGAAACAGGATTTTTTAAGCACAGAAATTGGTTTTAATAACAGCCTTTAATCAAAACCATATTTAAATACAGCTGGTGGATCATCAGCAAAACCTCTGACATTAGTTACCTCTAATTCACATCCAGTAAGCTTTTGGCCACAGAGCTTTATTGTGTTTGGTGATAATACCCAAGTTATCTGAATGTTAGCTTGTTAGCCAATGTACCTTTTCCCTATAAGATGACTTAAATTGTGAACTCCTGGTTTAGATTAAGTGGATTTGGGGTTTTAACCCCCAACCTTCATCTTGCAAATGTAAGCAAATAAATCACGGACCGATTTGTTTAAAATGTCAATTTTTTTGGGTGGTAGGCCATCCAGACCTAATACAGTATTTTTTAAATCCTTCTGGATAATGAAGAGAAAAGTCAGTTTAAGAGCTTTATATAAGAGCCTAAAAGGCAATCACTATTTTTAAAAGTTATTTTAAGTGTTGAGTTAAGCTAGAAACATATTTAACATTAGCATACTTTTAGGAATAAAGTTTACTACAAATCACATTATTAAATATACTTTTCAGCAAAATGGCAGATTATTGTGTGTGAAGTTACTACAGGATGACTCAAATGGGAATCTTTATGGTGAGGTCATGCTGATGACTCATCCATGAGACAGGTGCTTTGTTTTTCGTGTTAAACATGTTTATATGCAGTGCATGCAGCAGGGGGAGTGTTTTTTTTCACCACGTAAATGTTGTTTATAGTTTCATGTGTTCACAGGGTTGGCAGTTTCTAGCATTGTGTGTCGGACTTTTTTTGCCCCAGAATCCCATACTCTGGTATCTCAAGTTTCATTTAACAAAGCATGCAGATACAAAGTGAGTGCATTAATATTTACTAAGACGCTTTCCTTTTGATGGCTAACTTACAGTGTGCATACAGACCATACACAGAATTACTTTTGAATTGGTACATTAGAATAATTTGTTTTATTAATTTTCTTTGTATGCTATTAAAGACATCTACCCTATTGTGTCACCTGGTGTATATCTAAAATCAGAGACAGTAGCTCATTTCTGTTCTGTGCTGCCAAGAGTATGCTGGTGGACTATTTTAAGTCCAGCAATGTTAGTAAAGTGTTTAAAAATGCAAAAATTCTAAATTAAAAAAACTACCCAATTAATGTCACTGTAGTGATGTAGAGAAACTGAAAAAGGACAGTATGTTACCAACTAAATGTTTTTAAGTTTGGTGAAATGAATGAGCAGAAATACTAAGAAGCATATTTAATAAATTGTCCAGTGAGTATGTGTTTCTCATACAGAATGTGTTTATGTATTGGTTTGTGAAATCATAGTTTAAGACAGTTGTCCAAACTTTTTTCATAAGACTGTATAGATAAATTAACAGGGCAAGTATGTCGACTGCTCTATCAAAAAAATTTGTTTTTGAGGCTGCATTCACATTGGTCATTCAGATACAAGACATTTTAAAATATTGATTCCTGTCAGCATGAAGTTAGGAAAAAGAAAATTACCGTGGTAAAGAAACATGGATGTAAATATGCAGACAAAAAAAGTTTATTTTAGTTGCATTTAAGTCTAGTCAGACAGCTAATTTTAAAAGGCAATACAAAACAATATTTTTTTTTCTTGAAATCAGGCATTATTAAAAAATATCGGATATAACAATGCACTTATTCAGTTGTTCCTGTACATTTCTCCTGTATATTCTTCTTCTGTTGCTCCCTGACTAATCATAACGCTAGTGCTGAAAACTGTTATTGCAACAAAAGGAATTAATTTAAAAAATGGCTATTATAAAATCAGGAGATTAACAGGAAGTATAATTTTTTAAGAGACATCCATTAAAATTAGGGTATGTTCGCAGATATATAAGAATAAACAATAATTCAGTTACAGTGTGTGTTATGTACAGAGATCAATAAATTAAAAGTGCTAACTTAGCTGTGTAATTGTAGGACAGATGTGGGCCAATATGCCATCTACTGCCAGCGTTGTGTGGAGAGAACCCAGGCGAAGGGCCAACGCAAGGCTCGGCCATCTCGCATGGAGATCCTATCCATTTTACTAAGGAATCCATATCACCATTCTCTACCCTTTAGTGTGCCTGTGCACTTTCTTAACAATACATACCAGGTCAGTGAGAAATAAGCATTGTCATTAACTGGTGAAAGAGTATTTGGCTTTAACTTTGTGTTCTTTAATTGAAAGGTTGTGAGTTTTGATGCTTCTACCACAGTAGAGGAGTTTCAGAACCGTCTAAACCAGGACATAGGCATT
Organism: Corydoras sp. C115; assembly: GCA_019802505.1. NCBI lineage: Eukaryota > Metazoa > Chordata > Actinopteri > Siluriformes > Callichthyidae > Corydoras > Corydoras sp. C115. The sequence continues at coordinate 8,170,580 of JAFMOC010000007.1, forward strand.
AGGAAGTATGGTCAGTCTGGATTTTGTCTCTACTCAGATGATCCCACTGGACAGAACATGGAGCACTACCTAGAGAGCAGTCTGAAAGTAAAGTTTCATTTAAAATATTATAGCATGTTTGTTTTTACAAATACACAATTTATTAAGTTTGATATGAAGGAACTCATCAGAAGGTTTGGATCAGAACCTAAGCCACAACCACCTAACAAATAAATGTTTATTTGCCAGGGAGAATTCCACTCTATGATGCTGTTTTTCTTGACCTGGCACAGATTCTTCAAGGCAAATGTCAAAATCTTGAAACGAGTGATAAAATATATGTCTTGTATAGCTACAATGCATAATAGTATGTTATCAATGCTTTAATACATTTTAATTGATGTAAATGCAGCTTGATTAATGACTTGTGACAAGGTATTCCAACTACCCAAATAACCCTTGATTATTGATAGAGATAAAATGATGGTTTAAACAAAATTTTCAAATACTGTTTCTTGAATGTGCTCCTTCCAGTCCAAGCAGTGACCTGGTGTTGCTGTCCCATGAACAGTACAAAATAATTTTATAGTAAATTTCCCCATGGTGGAGCCAAAAACGGTTATCTTATCTTTGTATGACATGGTTTACATTTATACAATCAAGTAAAAGGACTTGTGTAACTGTGTCAGCTGTGTGAATTCACATGATGAATAAATGCTTATAATGACTTAACAGTCTAATAAATATTTAATGTCATAGAACCCAGTCATTGAAAGTGACTATAAGAATGGTGCTTAGTATCACAGAAATAAGCAATACATATATTATCAGCTCTATAAGTGCATCTTTCTAACTGAGGGTCAAAGTAATTGTATTGATTTTGAATTTATAATCCATAGTTTGCACATGTGCTATGGGACAAAGGCCAGCACTGACAAATAAGAAGGGGATGTTCAACCAATGTAAATGTCATATTAATAATGTGACACACACGAGATAAACTTCAACACATAATAACAAAAAAAAAAGACGTTGAAACACAGCAGGTTAGGTTACAAATAGGTTACAAATAATAAATTAACCCACAAGAGCTGCAATGCAGATAAATACGAGATAATAGAAAGCAAATGGGAAGACAATATTAAGCAGGTGACCTGCACAATATACCTTTAAAACCCTTAGAGTAAAGGGTTTATAGAATAAAAAATCAGAATAAAAAGAGAGATAATTAACAGAAATCCAGTTAGGTAAGCTGAATAATGTAGAAAATAAAGAGGAAACAAACAGATGTCAAAATAAAAGTTCAATACAGCATGTAAAGCCAAGTTTTCTGATGAAGTGATTTTTGCTTTTTTAACATAGTATGAAATGAAATCTATTGGCTTTAAATTTATTAGTTCAATTTAACATATTTAAATACTTGTTATTAAAAACAGCTACTTAATTATGTACACCTTGCTAGTAAAAGGTTTGACCAGCTTTTGCCTTCAGAACTGCCTTAATTCTTTGTGGCATACTTTTGAACAAGTTATTGGAAACATTACTCTGAGATTTTAATCCATATTGAAATGATTGTATTATGCAGTTGCTGCAGTTTTTTTGGCTGCACATTTATGATGCAAATGTCCTGTTCCACCAATATCTTAAATGTGCTTTATTAGATTGATATCTGGTGACTGTGGAGGCCATTGGAGTACAATCATTGTCTTGTTTTGAAAAACAGTCTGGTCTTTAACCCAGTCAACCAACTTCAACCCAGTGTGGTCTTCTGCTGCTGTACCCCATCTTTTTCAAGGTTCACTGTGCTGTGCCTTTCTGGCACCAACAACCATGTCATGAATACGAATAAGAATAATAAAAAATAGTTTGACAGTCTGTTTTGAAGGAAGCCCATTTCAACTTTATATTAATGCAGTGTTCATAGCTTAGCGAGTCAGATATCTACATGCCTCTTCCCAGCTATTGTCTATTAAATACGAATTGTCTTTTTAACCGCATCAGAAATCAATTCCAAGTTCATTGGCAATTTGAATTACTCAATCACAACTTGATTACCTTTAAATTCCTTTCAAACCTTTAAAAAGTAAGGCATTAAAAACATTCAACATAAATATAGCCAACCTTGTTAATAAATGCGTGTTGACAGAAAAAACTAAGGTGCATTGATAAAAATAATGTCAAATAACATTTGCCATTAAGAATTAAATGCAATGACAGATTTACAATAACAAATTTAACAAATGTTTGTACAAGTTTTAAATGTCCAATAGTACATTTAAAAACCCATAAATCAGAACCCTTCGTGATCTGAATATAAATGGCCTTATTCGTCCTGAAACAACTTATTTAATTTATGGTTACTTTAAGCTTTTTCTATTAAACAGCAAAATCCCTACATTTTTTTTATAAAACTGCACCAAATTGCAAAAAGTAAAAAGGGTTGTTTGCTTTGTTATGAGTATTGTTTTCTGAATTCATTCCATTGTCTAAAAACATATGAAGTGAAGATGTATTATATCAAGAAAACAATGTCTGTGTACTTTTGACTTGAAAAGTATTTTCAACAATGTGTTCATATTTTAACAGATTTGTGACATCATATCTAAATGGGAACAGGCCTGTAAGGAGCTTCACACAGGCAAATCTGAAAACATCAAGACTGTGAAACTCACCTACAAAAACAGGTTTGCATGTCTTAGTGATAGCTCAACATCTTGCATCACCCTCTGAGTCATATTCTAAACTTCAATCTGTAGTCCCATATTTTTTTTTATCTTTAGTTGAAATCATACTTTTCATTTCCAGGTTACACTTCTCTCAGCAGCTCAGAGCAGAGACAGAGAGGGAGCGCCTGCTCTTGGCATACCAGACTAATGAGGAGATTGCGGCAGGCCATTTTCCTGTAAACAAAGAGCTTGCCCTAGAGATGGCCGCTCTGCTTGCACAGGTGTGATGCAGGTTCAATATGAATACCCTTAACACACCATAATGGTTACATGCTGGAGATTTATTCATGTGGCCAGTATAGAAAAGTTTTTATTACAATTAATTAATCATAAGTAAACACAAATTTCAAATAAAAAAATCACAGTTAGTTGCATTTACATGTCTTTATTTATTTCCTGTTTAATTGTTAGGAATTATATGTGAGCTTTTTAGTTAAAGTTATGTTCAAAAGTGTTTAATTACAAGACACATAAACAAATTAGGTTTTTCTTTAAATTAGTTCACAAAATAAAAGTCTGCTGTATTTAGGAAAATTTTTGGATGTAAAAGTTTTAAACATTTCAGCAAATCTAAGAGGCATTATATATTCTTAAAAAATATTGAACAATTTCAATTTAGTTCTAGAAGTGTTTAAGTCAATATAGAAACCACCTGCAATATAATTTAAAAAAGAATTCTGTTGAATTGTAATGTATTAAACAGTTTGGAAAATACCAGCAGATTCTTCTAAACCAATGGAAAATAATTTCCAGAATATTATAAAGCTACAGAGTTTTTGGTAATAAGGTACTTGTAGGATACCGTTTTGAATAGATTAACGAAAATATTTAATTCAAAACATTCTGATTTTCTATTTGCTAAAATTGAGATACTGCTGCCTGTGCAGAATGTCCAAATAAATTGGTGCAAAAAAATTATACGGCTACATATCTGTGCTTACTACTTCTCAACACACAAAACCAGCCAAATGTGTCATTTGTTTAAGAATGCCAACACCTGGAAAATAGTGTGCAAATAAATTAATAGTAAGTGAAAGTAATAAATGTATGATACATCAGTTGATAAATACATTATTTTTCATTATATTTTTGGCTCAACTGTGAGTAATTAAGCACTGATATTTGGCTCCTAGTTCAGATAGAAATACTCTTATTACTGTGATTTGAATAAAAATCTAAATGTCTGTTACGTTAACTCAAAATGTTTTTAGTTTATGCCAGTGTTCACAGCATTTTATTGTAAATGTGTTATTTAAATTCCTTTTCAGGTGGAATTTGGAGATTTTAGTAATGCAGCTAGCACAGGTTCTACTCAGTCTAAATCAACACAAACTCTAAAGCAGGTTCTTGAACGCTTCTATCCTAAACATTATCAACGAGTCTTCTCAGAGGAGCAGTTAAGGTAAATATCTGTATTAACACTGCAATTGCCTTATGTTATCTGTTTTCTGTTATTAGTGTGTAATACAAGAGTAAAGCAATAGGACACTTGCTCCAACATACCTTTTTGGAGTAATAAATTATTAATAGTTTTATAGGCTGTATTCTAATTACATTTAGAAGATTAAACAAGTCATTTTTGTTGTACATGTTATAGTTTAAGGTACTTTAAATGTCACATGCATATTACAAATGTCTGTTGTGATTAAAAAAAGCGATTTACAGCATTCACTATGAAACACATGTACAAATATGTACACAATATCCATGAACATCTTCCATAAAACTGATTTCTAAATGTGCCTGTTCTATTAATTATTATTATTTAATTATATAACCACTTTTCCAAACATGTGTCTGTTGGGATCATGAAAAAAATATGTTGTGATTACAGAAAACAACTGTTCTCTTACAAAATGCAAAATATATTAATACCTGGCCTTTTTGAACCTCAGTAGCCATGCAATCAGTTTTATTTTAAATGAGGACAGGAAAGGCTCTTTCAGCCACTGATTTCTCCATTACAAATTCTACAGACCTAAACAGGATCATGTCAGGAATGATTTGAAGTAAGCATAAGTAATTGATTTTCGTGATAAACACATTAAGCATATGCATATAGGCAAAAAAGTTGCATGGCCACAAATTACATACATATTAAATTGTAGACCACATATATAAGAAACTCAGATCTCATTCTGCATTGGGATGTTAACACAGCAATTAAATGATCAGATCTAGTTCATAATAGGGCAGGAAATCGGACGCAATCACGTTGTCTACACTACACCCTATTTCATTATATTTCCAGGTTGTGTTTAAATATTTGTTTCATATCCATTTCTCCTTCTCTTGTCTCATCAGGCAGTTGAGTGAAAAACTCTCGACACGCTGGGCATCACTGAGGTGTCGGAGTGCCTCAGAGTGTGTGCGCATCTATCTCACTGTGGCCCGCAAGTGGCCCTTTTTTGGAGCAAAGCTGTTTGAAGCTGAGGTGTGCATGCTTTTATTAGCCAAATAAAATCATGCTAATAAATTGATTTTAAAAAGAATTCAATTTAGCCACAAAAATCAAGTCAAATTTTATAATAAACACTGTGTTGTTAATTCAAGTTCAAAATATGACAATATAATATCTATTAATCCTATACTAGGAGCTAGGGCCCATCCAGGGGAGAATGTTTCAGGCACTGAGCAGATACACCCAGGACAGGGCCACAATATTTTGCTGGGCACACACACACACACAAACACACACACTCACTCAAACATACCCATACATACACGAAATGGGTGCAATTTAAAACTGCCTATTTACCTTGAATCAATTAATTTTGACTGCAGGAGGAAACCAGAGAACCTGGAAAAAGACCTGTGAGAAAACTAGGATGTGTTAACCATTAGGCAACCATGCCACCTCACACAATATATTCTAATATAAAAAATTATTAATCGTTTCATATCACATAGTAAGCCATTTAATCCCTATTTAATTATTAAAATATTTAATACCATACTTTGCAGCTAGGTAGTTTAAGATATGGCTGATTTTTATATACATATATACTACAATTTATATATAAACATTTCAAAATTAATGGCAATTTAAGTTGAAATGTATAGATTGATAAATATGTATACATTGAAATTGCACTCAGCTTGTGCAAACAGCGAATGTAGTCTAAGAATGGATTACTTTAATTGGGGTCCAGGACATCCTGTTTATTTTATATTGTCTATCTTCACATAGTCATTACACAATGCACCATGTTCCGATATTCACAAAATTACTTAGCTAATTGAATTGCCAAAATTAAAATATATCATTAAAAATGTGTTATATTCTTACAGTCGCAAACATGTAAGTTGTGTCTTTTTTTTTTCTTCTGTTAAGCCTCGCTCACCCTCACCATGGCAAAGTGCACGTGTGTGGGTCGCAGTACATGAGGATGGGCTGAGTGTGATGGAGTTTACTTCTATAGTAAGAAGACATTTGATGTTTACTCTTGTTAAATGGACAAATTTGTTGTGCTCTTAACCATCTAAAAAGCTTTCTACTTTTTTAACTGTTTAGAAATTGCTGGTTTCCTTTTCCATTAAGAACATTGTAACATTTGGTGGATGTGATGAGGACTTTATGCTGATCGTGTCTCAAAACTCTGGAAGAGTCACAGGCCGGGAAAGGAACACTGAAAAGCATTTGTTTGCCATGAACTCCTTTAAGGTATGATGGGCATTAACTTTCACATTTATTAAATCTGAAATTGTGCACAATACCTATAGTGTGTAAATCAGGTGTTAGCTTTGGTGCAGGTACAAATAAAATAATATACCAAATGTCCATAATATGTTTGTGTGTGCAATCTTATGCCTGTACAACTGGTTTTCTTATACAGATCCGGGAAATGACGCTACTCATGGCCAGCTATTTTAGCAGTGTTTACCAGCAGAAAGCAGCAGCTCATCATCTTTCAGCTCCAGCCTTACTGCTGCCTCAGTCCCAGTTTGGCGAACAAAGTAAAACCCCCATTGCAGCCTGCAGCAGACCCAGCAAAGCTCCCACGCTTCTTTAAGGCACTCACTTACAGTGTCCTTTAGTTATACTAGGTTATATAGTTCAGGACACAACAATGTACTTCTACAAATATTTTAGGGCCATAGCTTTGCAGCAATACTCACCGGAATCTCACAGGCTGCATCATTGAATTGCTGCATTGGAGGTTAAATACATTTGTCATTTTTATAATAAATTTCATTTATTGCAGAGACATGTTTCTAATGTCAGCATACATGAAAAAACACAGATGATATGTTTTGCTACAGTGGAAAATACTAAACATTTTATCATATTTAAAGTACTTAATTTAATACTTTCTGTTTTACAAGTCTTGTAATCAATAGATGTATAGATACAGTGTAATATATATTGCCAAATATTTCTTGAAATGGTAATAAAGCTATACCCAAAAACTAAACCCCTGTCACAGATGTCTATGAAATACAAAAGCTCAAAAATGAGACACTCGGCAGTTGGGTGTGCACTAACATGCAAAATAAAGACAACCACTGCAGGGCACAGGAACTGGAAATACGAGCAGATTTGCATTTAACTCTTTTTGACCTGTTTGATACAACAATAGCTTTTCTATTTTACTTTTACACACAGTGTATTTAAATGAAAGCCAGGATCTGATCTTTACTAAGCCAAACAAATAGCAGTGTTGTGTGTATAAGTATATATGTACATCATGTTATTGCTAGAACTGCAAAATATTTCCCACAACGTACCTGTAAACCACTCAGTTTTCAATGAAATTATGTTGTACAGTATATTTAGAAAAAGGTTATGATTAAAATTATGGTAGTAGTGTGTGTGTGTGTATGAGTGAGAGTGTAGGACTAAAATTTTGCATGGCTATGTTTATGATTTTATATAGATTTTAAAGAGCTGTGACATTAGTACTGTATAAAATCACCGTGAAAAAACTACCAATTGTGACTTTCTATTTGAATGAGAAAAGTTATACTAGTTTGCCAATGTTTGTAAATTTTATGTGTATAAAAATGTTTAAAGGGTTTTATAGATTCTATTTAGTAACAACAGTGTTAGTTCAGTAGTGAATGATGTGTGTTTTGTCAGGTAATTTTTGTAAGTTTAAGTCAATGTGAGTTTATGGCAATAAGCTTGTTATTCAAAACCCAAATGATCTAAGTTTGTAAGATGAAGTCTTTGGGGGATATTACTTAAATTTGACGAGCCCATTGATAAAATTACATTTCATTTTTGTATATTTGAAGCAGGTATTGTAACATTTACTACAATACATTTTTTTATTTTATGTATACTGGTAAACACTGTACAATGAGGGCTGAAATGTATTTACCTTACAAACAAGAGTGCGTGTGTTTCAGGAGCAAACAAACACTAATAAGAATTCAATTTCTTATTCATTCATTCATTCATTCACACCCACGACAGGGCGCCAATCTATCGCTGGGCACACACTCACTCACACAGATACACACTCTATATGGGGCAATTTGGAGAACTCAATTGGCTTGATCCATGTTTTTGGACTGTGGGAGGAACCTGGAGGAAACTCAGACACGGGGAGAACATGGAAACTCCACCCAGATTGGGATTCGAACCGGGAATCCCTAGTGCTGAGCGGCAAACGTGCCACCGTGCCGCCCTATTTCTTATTCAATTTCATTAAGCATTGTTTTATGCTGGTGTCTAATTTGGTCAACTATTGTTGATTCATTAACAAAATTGCATGAAACCTGTAAAGAGACATCAATAACACATTCAAGTGTTTGTTTTTTAGTTAGTGTTTGTTTCATAGTTTTAAGGAAACGATGATGTGTTGCTCACGTTTCACATGAGCAGTATCGGTTATACTTTGTTCAGTGGCCCACCCACTGCAGCTCATATGGTTAGATACTTTCTTTAAACTTCACCGTTTCCTAGGAAACAGACTGAGAGAACTGTTTCAGGTATGAGTTTAAGGCTTAACCAGGACACACCCAGACTTGTTTGAGCTGGTCCCTGACTTTTAAAGATGCAAGCGCTATTATGAAAGACTTTAAAAGAATTCCAACACACACTGTAAAAAAACAGGAAACGGGTTGCCCTTTGAGTCTAGTCAAATGTAGGAAGGACCTTTCAACACCCAAAATATTTAATAATTACTCTTCTACTTTTGCTTGCATATATTATTTAGATTATGTATCCTTTTTATTACTCCATTGTTTAGCAAGTAGTTTGTATAGAATGATTGCTTAGTACTGGAAATTCACCAAAATATTTAATACATAATTTACCTTTTAATCATTTAAGTTTTCTTTTTCAGCACTTAGCCCTCCATTATGAATAATTGTAGACTACAAAAAAAAAGTTAATGCAAGGTTCTTTCTTGTTCCAGCAATGTTTAAAAACCTTTTAGGAATGAACCACAGTAAAAATTGAGCTAGGCCCTTTCATACAACACCTGTATCTGAGCTTACACACTCATTACACAGAATGAGTGGGCAAACATTTTCAGTGACTGTTACAAAAGGGAAGACTGTTGTAGCTGTAAACAGGTCCACCTTAGAGTGGGATTTCATAAAAGCTTCTGTATAAGGTGTGGGGAAACTTAACGCACCTGTCCATATGTGCTTTGTTTTCAAATCCTTAAAGTTTTTTTTTTTTTTTTTTTTAAAGACTGATTCCCTGCATTAAACTGTTTAAACCTGAACTGTTTAAACCTTAAACCTGAAAAAAAAAAAAAAAAAAAAAAAAAAAAAAACACACCTCAAACCACACATTTGGAATAATAGTATCTGCTTCATTGATTAAAAGTAGAGTAGTCCATGATATTGGTAATGACTGGATAAGTTGCAATAACTGTCAGAGCTAGGTCAAGAAATCCTTGATCACACATCCTGTTAAATTTATACCAATGAATTAGTCATCCAGGACCATTTGTTAAACATTAACAGTGCTTTTTCCATTTTTAGAGACAGTCAGAGAACAAATAGTCAGTCAATCTCAAACTGGTCAGGCCAGTAAAGCCAGTTTTTGGAACAGCCAACACTGTCACGCAAGCTTGAATTTCAGTTGAATTAGAGAAGTTCACTCCTTAGATGCAAAGCCAATGCACACATAAAAACAACCTTAATATTTAAAGGTCACTCAAAAGACAACTCCAAGACACTTTGCCTTCAGTCAGATAATGAGAACATGTACAAAATTCACACAAGCTGTGTTCTCAAAGGCTTTTGGAGAAAGAGGAGGAGAGAAACCTTTTTGGCAGTGAATGTGCACACCCTTAAATGTTATGTAGTCTGGTCAGTAAGGACAGTCCACTTTTATAATTAACATCCCAATTATTTTAAAATGTCTTAGTCATGTGACTCTTGTAATGGTGGGAGCAAACTGTTTAAGGTTTAACCAATCACTTATTTTAAACAATTGTTTAGCTCCAGTTACTGTCACTTAACAAATGACAGACCAGCCAAAGACACTTTGTCTCAAAACACATTTAGAAAAATTTACATTTATTAATGTAAAGCAAACCATACAAATTTAAATAAATCCCTGAGAAGTAAAAGGTCAGGGTTATAATAGCCTATTACTTTAGGTGTTACACAGAAGTTTACATTATGCTGAAGGCAAATTTATCCTAACCGTTACAATGTATTGATAAAACATAACTTATGAAATCTGCAGTCATTGCATAGACTCCACATTTATGCTTTAAAAAAAAAAAAAAAAAAATTTTATATATATATATATATATATATATATATATATATATATATATATATATATATATATATATATATATATATATATATATATATATAAATAAAAAAGTCACCCACACCCCACCTGGTGGATTACATTTAACACAAGTTAACTACAACTTGAACACAGCTAGTGGACAAATATTTATTAAAAACATGGACAGCACAAACTGTACATAAAATGCATTTATCAAATAAACATTTACACGACTTTAAACTCTAAAAACATAAGGCACAATGTTGCTATAAAATTCAATTCAGACTTCTTGCCATTATCCTAGTTGGGGGGGGGGGGGGTAACAATTCGGGAAACAGCTTGAGGTAACAAGAAATTTCATTTAAGACATGTAACAGACACTTTCCAATCCCTTTAGATGTAACCTGACAGCTCAAGCAATTTACAGCATGTTCAAACAACGATGCAGAATGGCAATGGTAGCACACCCCCATTTACGACATTGGTTCCATCTCTCGGCCCTGTAAAAACATCAGTTTTCAGTCTAGCTGCAAACATTTTAGGAAAGTTAGCATCATGAGGTGTGTGAACTTACTTGTGCTTTACTGTATGTAGCTTTCGCTCGCCTATTCATGAAAAACTGTTTTAAAAAAAAAAAAAAAAAAAAAAAAAAAAAAAAAAAAAAAAAACAATTTATAAGGACAAGTTTAGAATATTACTACATTTTCTAGTTCTGTTAACTTTAGTTAACTTTTACTAACCAAAACAAGAAGCCCAATGATCACTGCCAGTGCAACAACCACGATCACAGCAATCACACCACCAGTCAGCCTCTGCATAGTGAAAGTAGGAGCTTGCTCATCCACATAATAGACTAGGATGTTTTCCATGTCCACAGGGGTGCCTTCAACACTGACTTGCAAGTTATTTTGAGTCAAAAACAGGGGCAGAACTTTGACCTATGAAAATGTTGTTCATGTTAGTAATAATGCAATTTGAGTTTCAAAAAAAAAAAAAAAAAAAAAAAAAGCTTTAGTGAACCCACATCTTTCTCCATGTAGTATGCCATGCGAGACAAATCTGTCGCTCGCTCACCAACAGTCTTCTTAACATCCACAACAATTAAACGAGCCTTGCTGTCATACTGGAACACAATATAAAGGAATTTAATAATGTACTAGGCATTACAGACTTTACACAACATATGAACAAGTCATACCTCAACTTTATCAATTAGATTTTTGTTCATTCCATAGCGTTGCAAAAAGGCATTTTGAAGTCCACTGTGGAATACAATGAAAACATGTTATATGAAGGAAGGTAAAAAGTCAACAGGTCTATAAAAAGAGGAAGATTACATACGTTGTTAATTTTGTAACATCAAGAGGGGTTGAAGTTGGCTTGTGGGTCAGCTGCAAACGAACCCAGCTTGAATAGAACCAAGGATAAGTTCAATAACCTACTTGCTCCATTTTACCAGAATTTAAGCAAACAAATGGACTAATTAATTCATAGTGGGGACTTACTATGTCTCCACAGGTTCACACTTTATGTTCTTATCCCCTTTATCACTTCGACGAACACCAGCACTGTTGACACACCAGCAAGTTTCTGTGTTGTTGCACTGGATAGCCTTAAAGCGGCCATCACTCTCACATACTGGATCATAGATGCCATCATTATCCAGAAAAGCAGTCTCGACTGGCTTGCCACCAATTGATCTAGTGCTCAAGTTGTTTCTAGCCCTGTACATCTCTGCCTTCATGAGGAAGCATTTAGGAATCACTGGAGGGAAGAAAAAAAAAAAAAAAAAAAGTTTTAATACACATATGCAAATAAATGCTGAGCAAATTGACTGCTTGCTTTCTTTATTGAAAATAAAACTTACAGTTTGAACAGTTTAATGGCTGCTTATTGTTATCTCCAACCATAATTGTGCATTGACAAGGTGTTCCATCACAAGTTGCCCATTTCATGTTCTGGCATATGCCTGAAAGATTAAATAGTTAAAAAAAAAGTCAGAAGAAGCAACCAGCATACCTTGGAAAGAAATGACGTGAGCATGTTATCAGGCCATCAAAAGACTGACAGAGCTAGGGACAGTCACGAAAGCTTAACTGAGATGCTAAAATAAATAATAAAAATTTGTGAATCACACGCTAACCCAGTCTAAAACCTAAATTTAGCAACCTGCTTAAGAGCGCACACCTAATACTATACACAACCAGTAACGAATAAACCATTCCATTAAAACATGCTTAAACAGGTATACACGCAAGCTAATGCGAACAGACATTGTTGTGCACAACAGAGACTTGGGCGTGGCTGCCGGGGCCATTTTAGGTGCTTCACTGAAACCAAGACAGGTGCGGTGAAACTAATGGTGAAACTCATCCCTTCCCCCACCATTACATGTTTCAACGGATTTTCAGGTTCTACCTCCACTGTGTGAACTTACTAATCTTTTGATCACAGAAAGCATAGAGTTTGCGGGAGGTAAAAAAAAAAAAAAAGCAGCACTCATTAAATAACCACTGAACTAATGCTATTAAACATTAAAATTAAAATCCTTAAAGCTTAATCTGCAGAAGCAATAAACATTTAAGTTTTACTTACATTGAGATAAAGCTCCAGTGACGAATGTCAAAAGGCAAACAGCAATAAAGGTTTTCATCTTGAAAGTTGTTTCTAAACAAAAAAAATGTTTAAAAATAATAACGAAAAGTTAAATCACAAATCAAGAACAGCTATCATTTAAATCCTGGAAAGTGTTTATTAACACCCAGGTTTTTTCCAATTTAGCCAAACTACAGTAAAAGATAACGAGCCAGAGTAAAATGTCATAGTCCGAAAGGTATAAACGACACAACAGAGAGCAGTGCTCACCTTCCTCAGTCCACACATACCTGAAAGTCGGTGCAAGGTGACTTATTATACCTTTGCGTAAACGACGTCAGGTGAGTCAGGAAAGGTGGGCGGAGTAACCCCCAACACCTTTTATGGTTTCCGTATTTCCATGTATGGATATTTCCCCCATCGAAAGAATACGTCGTTATTTTCGGTAAAGCGCGGCTGAATTTGTCAGGTTTCTGGTTGGCAAGGCGGTTGTTTACTTGATGATATATTGTAATTACTTTCGATGTAGCCTCTATAAACAAACTGTACTTTCAGATCAAATTAAATAAATAAGAATATGCTAGCAGATTCACAAATATACGAAATATATTAGCAGTAAACTAAACGAAAGCAAAGATTATTTACAGACGTTTGAAAACAACAAACATTATACGTTCAAGTTTATCCATGAATATTAATCCACAATACACACAAAAACAAAGTTAACATTTAATGTTTCATTGTTTTAATATTGTACAAAAGCCAACTCTATTACTAAAAGCATTTTGTAGCTTCGAATTAGTTTCAACAACGAGGCTGAGATACATAGAAGAGTGTGATTTTAAAGTAAATCATCACTTGTTTACTAAATCTAATTGGATGTTTAAAATATTCCATCCTTCGTTGTTTCTATTTAAATTTGTTATTTCTTTTAAGGGTTTACCTTTTTGTAATTTTCGTAATATTTAAATTAATCAGCTCTGACACATTAATTTTGCTTGTTTGTTTTTCCCCTTACTATGAACAATCAAAATTGATACAAATATAGGTCTACTATAAAAAGTATTATTGTGAGTATTATTATAAATAATGTTTGACTTGAACTAATATGTTATGAATTTTATGTGGACTGTATTTAATCAAATTGTCTACTATCAAATAGTCTCAACCACATGAAAGCAAGAAAGTTTAAACCAGTTCCACAAGTTTTAGCAGAAGGTGTTGTCCCGGGTTAAAGAGAAAAAGAGAGACTTTCGGTAAACAAAGTTCTATATTAACAAATCTGAACATGTCTAAAACCATCTGATGTTAATCTTTTTTAATAGAAATCCAGGATTAAAACTAATCACAAATTCACTGTGATACTCAGTTCAACCCATTAAACAACAGTTGCTATGGGTTTGTGGCAAAAATTATAATAAATAATAGTTTAAATCAAGCCTCAGTATATGCTTCATCATTAGGCTTATGCATTTAGCAAACTAACGATTCACCAGCACAATTTATAAGATGTATACTTAAACACAAATTAGATAGATTAGATTAGATATTATTTTCATTGTTGTGATATGAATGTTATGCAATAATCATTCTATTGCATGATTCCTATAAAAGTTGTTAGTCAGTTAAAAATTTAACAAACATAAAGATATATATGTGGGCAGCACGGTGGCTTAGTGGTTAGCACGTTCGCCTCTCAGTGCTAGGGATTCCCGGTTCGAATCCCAGTCTGGGTGGAGTTTCCATGTTCTCCCCATGTCCACGTGGGTTTCCTCATGGTTCTCCGGTTTTGTCCCACAGTCCAAAAACACGGATCAAGGTCAATTGAATTCTACAAATTGCCCCATAAAGAGTGTGTTTGTGTGAGTGAGTGTGCCCAGTGATAGATATTTCTACCACTAGAGGTTCAAGTACAGTATCACCATACACGTCTTTGAACTCTATTTCTCGCTAAAGACTCTATTAAGGGAAACAAAAACTTTTTATTAATGAAAGCTTTCTTGAACTACATGTGATCTCATATGTCACCACATTTACATTAATTAATTCTTGTGAAACTTGTGCATATCCAAACAGATTTGTAGCTGAATGAAGAGGATAAATAACTTTATAAATAAGAAAGGTCAATATGTGATTTACTGGCATGGTGACAGGTTTTCTGGTTTCCCACAGTCCAAAAATATAGAATTAAGGTATATTTGCTGCTCTAAAATGCTCATATATAGTGTGAGTGAGTGAATGTGTGCCCAATGATGGATTGGAGCCCTGTGCTGAATGTAAAAATCTGCCCAGCATGCAAAACGTTTTCCGTTGGATGGGAATGGGGAACCCCCTCCCCCCCCACAACCCTTGTCCCCAGTGTAGGATTAAGCAGAAGATAATGATGAGAAAGAGAATTTGTGATTTACAATGCATTTTTGAAAAACTGAATCTGTATACTTGTTCTGTTCTGTATACTTTTTGACTTCATTGTAAATATTCAACACTGTATTCAATTAAATTAGCATGTTTCATGTTTTTAAAAAATGTTTTTAATATTTTTTGTGGGTGGCACAGTTGCATAGTGGTTAGCTCTCAGCATTGGGGATACAGGATCAAATCTCGATCTGGGTGGAGTTTTCTCCAAGTTCTCCAGTTTCCTCCCACAGTCCAAAAACATTAATTTAAGGTAAACTAGCTGCTCCAAATGTGCCCCTATAGTATGTCTGAGTGTGTGTGAATTAAGCTGAAGATGATTAGATATTTTTGCTACTACAAATCCTAGCTATAGTCATATTCAAAGAAAATATCCTGGAAAAGAATCTACAGCCACAGGTATCGTTACATAGGTTAAATAACCATGAAATAGGATTCCTTATTCTTTGTTTTATAAGAAAGAACAAACCAAATGCCAAAAGGGAATCAGTGCAAGGACAAAAATGAGCACATAAAAATATGGGTGTTCCCAGTTTTGCAGGTTTAAAATATCAGTGAGCTGAAAGATAGTCCATTGAACATATCCCTCAAGACAGAGAAGAAAACCTGAATGAGAGTCTGCTACCAGGAAAAGGAACATCAGCTCAGCCAAAGAGATACATTTAGAGTGTTAGAGCATTTGTTAATCATGAAGTAAGTAATGTTTTGTATTTATTTCCTAGTCATTTTAGGAAATTATGAGTTAAAATTTCATATTACTTTTTTTTTTTTTTTAATTTGTGCATAAATATTTTAGTTTCTTATACATTCAGATTTTATAGCATAATGATCTTATATGATGACCTACAAAAGTGAAGTCATCTTATGGTATATAAGATAAGATAATATGCCTTCATTGCAATCCAATAGTGCTATCTTGGACTAACAGTAGCATGAATATCTTTCCAATTAAATTTGTAATAATCTCTTAAGCTTAATTTAATAAATACAACTGTCAATAAACCTCTTGGGTGACTGGTGGAAATGAAGGAACCATTATTATTAATATTATATTTTTCTCAATTATTATTTTCATATCAAAGATATAAAATATAAATTCCTTTCAAATTGGTGCACACAAATTTGCATACGGCATAAAAATTTCTATTCACTACTGTCTATTTTTTATTGTCTTTTAAATATATTTGTTTGTCTTTAAGTTTGTTTTAAAATACATTTTCTTTATTTAAAAAAAAAATAAATTATATATGAAAATCATAAAATCTGGCATCCAGTTATACACTTCCAAGGGCAAATAAATATCTTCAATTTACAACTCCGCATTTCTGAAGTCTCCAGAATAAACACATGTAGCCAAGCATAGTGTAGTATTTATTTCAGTTTTAGTTAAAAAGCATGCTTAGTTTTAGAGTTACATTTTTAACTATGCCTTTGTTACTTTTCATACAAGTCTGACTCTGACTTTTTTAATTCATTAAGAAAACTCTCTTAAATCCATTAAAAATCTGTTAATGAATGTGTTTGGTTTGGTACATGCACATTTACAGCAAAATGCCTTTTTCTAGTGACCTACCCAATGATGGCATCTTATGGCAAAAGCAGCAATCTGAAGGTTCATATTGTGAATAGTACATATTATCAGTATATTAATTTGACAATCTATTGAATAAATACATAAATAAAGTCTTATGACAGTCCGTCATTTTTTTATACCTGGCGAAAGGGAAAGTTCACAACACAGTAATTAGTTTTGCAATTATGTGTGATTTAAAGATAAAAAGGGCACTGATGAAAAGCAAGTAACTGCAAATACTATCATGCTGGATGGCTCAGGTAAGTTTTGTTTTAGAACCAAAGATAGGGAGGCAGGATTGAGGTGATATGAGGTGCTGAGGATATGCTGAGGATAAAAATGTCAGGCAGGAGGAGAAAAGAAAGACCAAAGAACAGGTTTACGGATGTGGTGAGTGAGGATATGCAGGTGGTTGGGGTAAAAGAGGAGGATGTTCAGGACAGCGCGAGATAGAGAACTACTGTAGTAATCCATGAGAAACAGACAAAATATCTGTGTAATAAGCTTATATAATTGCATTTCCTCATTATTTCCATTTTCTTTCTCTGGAAGGGTCTCACTTCTGTACGCATTATACTTGTTTACTGTGTTTACATACAGCAGCTCAGGTGAGTTCAGTACCTCAGAACTTTATTTATGACATATTACACTTTCACTTTCATCTGTACTAAGCTAAAAATTGTTTTTTATAGCTCAGAATCCTAAGGACTGTGAAACAGTTGGAAAGCTTTGCCATTCCAATTCAGAATGTGTAAAAACACGAAATGGGTTCACCTGCGTCTGTTTTCCTGGATACACAGGGGATGGAATCCAATGTAAGGATGTAGATGAGTGCATTGATAGTAACATTTGTAAAACATGGGCACGCTGCAACAATACACCAGGCAGCTATGGCTGTGTGTGCTTGCATGGCTACTCTGGTGATGGCATCCAATGTGTAGATATTAATGAGTGCCAAACAGGAAATGGTGGATGTCATACTGATGCAGTTTGCACTAATACAGAAGGCGGGCGAGATTGCCGGTGCAAGAATGGATTCAGTGGAAATGGATTGCAGTGCACTGACAATGATGAGTGCACCATACCAGGAATCTGCCACTGGAATGCAAAGTGCACAAACACTCTCGGCTCGTACATATGTACATGTAATCCTGGTTATAAAGGCAACGGATACTACATTTGCCTTGATTTTGATGAGTGCTCAAATACACCGGGTGTGTGCTCAGGTTTTAAGGGTTGTAAGAATCTGCCAGGTACCTACCAATGCCTTTGCAGCACTGGGTACCAAAGCAATGGAAAAAACTGTGAAGACATAGATGAATGTGCCAGTAATACCTGTAGCCTGTTTGCTGACTGCATAAACACTCCTGGCTCATTTCAGTGTACATGCCAGAAAGGCTTTAGTGGAAATGGGATAATCTGTGTGGACATAAATGAATGCACTGGAAAGAACAACTGTGATCCAAAGGCAGCTTGCATCAATGTTCTTGGCAGCTATGATTGCGCCTGTCGCTCTGGCTTTTTGGGAGATGGGTTTCTCTGTACAGATGTTAATGAGTGTGAAGCAAGTAGCACATGCCCAATAAGTGCAGTGTGTATCAATACTGCAGGCTCATTTTATTGTGATTGTGGTCAGGGCTACATTTTTAATGAAACACAGTGTCAGGATTTGAATGAATGTGTCATTGGATGGTGCAGTCCATATTCATCATGCACAAACTTCCCTGGCTCTTTCACCTGTGTTTGCCTCCCTGGATTTATTGGTGATGGCTTATCTTGTACAGATGAAGATGAATGTGCCACATCCAAATATTGCCACACCAAAGCCCTCTGCACCAACCTTCCAGGGAGGTACACCTGCAGCTGCATTGTAGGCTACACCGGAGATGGCGTAACACAATGCTCAGACATAGATGAGTGCCTTACTAACAAGGGTGGTTGCAGCACCCAGGCTACATGCCTTAATGCAATGGGTTCTTTTTCCTGTGCTTGTCCTTTTGGATTTACTGTAGTTAATAACTCCATCTGCCAAGATATTAATGAATGCCAGGTGCTAAAATATCCATGTAAGAATAATGAGAAATGTATTAATAAGGAGGGTTCTTATGAGTGCACTTGTCAGATTGGCTTTAGCCGCCCAACCAAGGATGCGGGATGCACTGATGTTGACGAATGTGTGTTGAATCAACCCTGCCACCCCAGTGCTACCTGTCTTAACTCTGTTGGTTCTTTTGCCTGCACTTGTAAACGTGGTTTCAGTGGAAATGGCACCAAATGTGACGATGTAAATGAATGTGCAGCAGGGGGTGCATGTCACCCACATGCTTTGTGCAACAACGTCCCTGGTGATTTTTCCTGCCAATGTCTAAAGGGCTTTAAAGGAGATGGCTTTGATTGTACAGACCTAAATGAATGTATAATTTCAAATAGTACCTGCCCTGCTGCCACAGTGTGCATTAATTCTCCTGGATCATATGTTTGTACATGTATGAATGGTACATTGGCTTACAGCAACACCTGTGCTTTACCTATTAAAGAATGCAACCCTGCATGCCATCAGTATGGACTATGTCATCTTTCATCTCTGGGATATCAGTGTGTGTGTGACATTGGTTTCCAAGGGAATGGACTTGTTTGTTCAGATATCGATGAATGTCAGAACAAGGTGTGCACCAGGAGTGAGACAGAGTGTGTCAATAGCCTGGGCTCTTTCTCATGCATCTGTAAAATGGGTTACACGCAAAATGGAACAGAATGCAGAGGTAATTGCACAACATTGGGTACAACTAAAATAATTTAATAACAAAATGTGTTTGCAGTACATTCAAAGTATACTTTTATCAGTTGATTTAATTATTTATTTGATGCAGAGGTTAATGCTTGTTCGTTGGCTAATTTCCAAAAAGGAACAGAAATCTTAGGGCAATTTCAATATCTTTAGTATATTCAGTTAACCTATCAGCAGGTCTTTGGAATGTTGGAGATAATTCACACATGTACAGGAAAGACATACAGATTCCAAATAGAGAGGACCTTTGTCCATCCATTTATCAAATATGGGGCTGTTTAAACCTATCGCACTATTTATTTGGAGGGGAAGGGAAACATGGTAGACAAGTGAAAAACACATTCACACCTTTGGAAATGTAGTATCTTTAATTTACATGACTAACTGGTCTTTGAATTGTGGGAGGAAACTTGATCCCCATGAGAAAACTATGCAGTCACAGGGAAAACATATAAACTTCACATAGAATAAACCCAGTCTGCCTGCCCAGAAACTAAACCCAGGATATTCTTGCTGTGAGATTACACCTTACCTTCAGGATAAAACGTTTGGTGATCTTAAAATCTAAATGTATTATCTACTTCATTCTAACAATCATAATGATATCCCACATTTACTTTTTAATTTATAAAAGGAAAAATGACCATTCATTAAACAATGTAACCCCTAACTCTGCTTATTAACTCTACTTTTCTTCTTCTTCATCTTCTTCTCTCCTCCTTTTTCACCGCTTTTCCCCCTCTTCTTCTCCTTCTTCTACTTTTTATTATTATTATTGTAGTTTAAAACACACTTGTACACCACTGAGATTGCATTACTATAATTAATTAATATGTATTATTTTACTTCTAATCTTAAATTATTTTTTCTCTTTTCAATCCAAGATGTTGATGAATGTGCATTTGAAAAGAATGAATGCAATGAGTTTGCACAGTGTGTTAACACTGTGGGGAGTTACATATGCTCCTGTCTTAGCGGTTTCACTGGCAATGGCAAAAGCTGTTCTGGTAAGCAATATTTTCTAATAATAAGTTTAATTGAACTCTTAGCTTAGTGTGGCCTCGTTTTCTATATTCATAGTGTTGTTTTCCTGATCGTGTCCCATTTTGGATGACTTTTAGACATTGATGAATGCAAGTCTCAAAAAGGAATGTGTCATGCTGTTGCCAGCTGCATTAACACACCTGGTTCCTACAAGTGTATCTGTCCACCTGGCATGCCTCCTTCAGATTTTGATTGTGTGGATGTAGATGAATGTTCTGGCAATTCCACCCTGCACCACAACTGCAGCCACTTCGCCATTTGCAGCAACACAATAGGATCCTATCTCTGCCAATGCTTGGAAGGATACCAAGGTGACGGGTTTAACTGTGCAGATGTGGATGAGTGTCTGCCACCTACACAGTGTGGTAGCAACATGATCTGCCACAACACACCTGGGGCTTACTTCTGCAGTTGCATTCCAGGCATGGTCTATGATTCAGGCACCTGTGTGAGTGAAAGAGAATGTTGGAATAGAAAGGGTGTCTGCAGCATACATGCTGAGTGCAATGTAGTATGGGGCTCTCACTATTGTGCCTGCAGTAAAGGATTTTATGGAAATGGAACAAAATGCAAAGACGAAGATGAATGCAGCTGGACAAAACCAGAAGCATGTCCACAGTTTTCTCACTGCATTAACACAGAAGGCTCTTTCTATTGCGATTGCTGGGAAGGCTATCAGGACTTAGATTCACACTGCAGTGACATAAATGAATGTGAAATTGGAAATTTTTCTTGTCAAAATAACAGTACCTGCATTAATATGGAAGGGGGTTATTACTGTCAGTGTAATTCAGGTTTTGTTACTAATGGCTCACTTTGCCTGGATTTTGATGAGTGTGCCACAAAAACAACATTGTGTCCTAATTCATCTGACTGCAGTAATACAATAGGATCTTATTTTTGCGAGTGTCAGAATGGATACTCTGGTAATGGCACAGAATGTACAGATATCAATGAATGTATGGTTAACTCTCTGTGTCCGGAGCATAGTACATGTGTCAATTTGCCAGGTTCATTTCAATGCAGATGTAAAGCTGGGTTCTTCAGTAATATCAATCCTGCAACAAACTGTCATGATATAGATGAATGTTTTGAAGCAGACATGGGCAAGCTTTGTAATAATGGGATCTGCATCAACACGCTTGGTTCTTTCTATTGTGTGTGCAGTGCGGGATTTCAAAACAATGAGACAGCATGCCTTGATGTAGACGAATGCTCTGAATTTCAGAATGGTTCAATATGCCAGCTTTACTCCACTTGTGAGAATGTTCCAGGTTCCTTTAAATGTAATTGCCTTAAGGGTTATCAGTTAAATGGAAAAGTCTGTCAGGACATTGATGAGTGCTGGACTAAAGAAAGTCCCTGTGCTAAAAATTTACAGTGCATTAACACTCCAGGCTCCTTCTTTTGCACATGTTTAACTGGCTATAAAGCTGAGGGAGCAACCTGCATTGACATTGATGAATGTCTACTTACTTTGACCTGTCGCACAGATCAAGTTTGCACTAACCTCCAGGGATCATACCAGTGCTCCTGCTCTATTGGGTATCATGAAGAGAATGGGACTTGTGTTGACAACAATGAATGTCACAATGCAACAGCTAGATGCCACAGTCTTGCTAGATGCTGGAACACTGATGGATCTTTCTCATGCCACTGCCCTTTGGGTTATACTGGTGATGGAACACAGTGCACAGATATAAATGAATGCTCCTTCCACAATGCCCCTTGCCATGCACAAGCTCACTGTATAAACACACTTGGATCTTACATTTGTGTGTGCTTGCCTGGCATGTTGGCTTTAGGGCAACTTTGTGTGGACATAGATGAGTGTCAACAGAATCGAGGAGGATGTCATGCTGCTGCTGTATGCTACAACTCTGTGGGTAGCTTTCAATGTCAATGTGCCAGTGGATGGGATACCACAGCTCTAAAGGGTATAGGACCATATGGATGCACTGACAGAGATGAATGTTTGTCAGCTAGTGCTTGCAGTGGAAACACAACGTGTATGAACTCAAAGGGATCTTTCAGTTGTCAATGCCCTGGAGAAAATACCTACTGTCAACAACAACTTTGGCAAACAAAAATGGGTCAGGAATATATATTTTATGACATATGATATAATATGGTATAAATATATCATTGTACAGTATAATTAACAAAATAATACAATGTATTAATTATTTAGAAAATTTGTGTTTTATATTTTCAAATAACTAAATAAATAAACATTACTAAATCATTTGGCCAAGCATGCTGCTTTGCTACTAATTGTTAAATGTTCCATCAAGGTAATATATACAGTATATATATATATATATATATATATATATATATATATATATATATATATATATATATATATATATATATATATATATATATATAAATACTTTTTTTCAGAAAATGGACTCTATCCCTTTGGGCTGGAAGTTGGTGATATAAGGTTACCAGTGTCCAAAGCAGATGAAAACTCTCCATACCTCATTCCTCCTATGGGTTTTGCATTTATGGGCAAGGTCTATGACAGGATATTTGTGAGTATACTTATTATAATGTGGGCAACACTTTGTTCACTGTCATTAAATATCAAATGCCCTATTAAAATAACAATAATTGTAAAATTACAATTCTTGAAAGCACACTATTTACCATTTACATATGCTGGATTAAATAATTCCTTTGTAGTTTTCAGACAATGGCCTGGTTCAGTTCCAAACAGTCAATGAGAATGAGAAGCTCCTCTATCCAGCTTCATTCCCAGGTGGTTTCCATGGTAATGAAACAATCGCAATGCTAGCTGTTTTCTGGGATGATGCTGACCTGACATTAGAGGAAGGAAAACTATTCTATAAGGTCAGCAACAAAGGAATAAAATTATGAAATTACTGAAATTATGTAGACTCCTATTATGTTTCTACCCTTTACTCACTTAATTTCTAACTCTGTTCTACTTTTTCTCCTTCTGTCTATAGTAGACTTTTATCACAGAATTGTGTGATTTTGAAGGAACATACCAACACTATTTTTTGAGAATTGGAAAAATATTGACAGTCTATAAACAGAAAGTCTAAGATCATTTATCTCAACTTAATCAACTTAATCAACTTAGTTACGCAAATAGAATGCTTATATTTCAGCAATGCTGAAAAACATTATATTGAGCAGTGACTCTGCACAGTGTCTAAGATCTCTTTTTCTGTAAACACTGTTTTCATAAATATGATGACAGGTAAACTGCATAAAGGCTCTCGTGGCTCAACAATGTGTTTCATATGAATGTTTTTTTTATACATTTTATGAAATATTGTTAGCATTTTAAAGGTGCTATTACTTTTGTTCAGGCCATATTTTATTTAATTTTTTTTGCAATGTCAAAGGCAGTAAATTTATATTTTCTCTGAAGTAATAAGCACAACATATTTTGTCCTCTGAATTATGTGTTGTAATTTTTCTTTTCGCTGATTATATATGAAATTCAGAAAATAGGTAGTTAACATTTAAGTAATGTATAAAAATCGTTATGCAATATGTCACATATGTTTGAGTCCAGAATGCGGTTTTCAAAATATAGATTATAACGATGACAGTCGTGCAGAAAATGTAATAATTATAATCTTAGACTAATGTAGCTACAAATACTCTGTTGAATAGTCATTCATACTTGCTATGAGAATTATCACTGAATAATAAGACACTCAAAGTGGATCTTGATATATGATGTGCAGTGCAGAACTGTGTTTTTTTTAATGCAGTTATTTATTTATTTGTGTATTTTGGCAATATCTTGCACGTGAATGATTTTCACAACTCATTTGACCTATTTTTTGCTGTATTTTTCAGGAATATCACTTGCAGGACATTTCAGATATCTACTCTCAGTTGATCTTTAACCGCACAGCAAAGGAAGTAGCTCAGTTTGAAGCACAAAGGAGGGGAACTGCTTTCACCCCCAAATGGATTTTGAAAATCACATGGGACCATGTCCTGCCAGTCTCCTACCAGAAAATAAATCTTTCTGAGGTAAGCATTATGATATGATACTATATGTGTTTCGCGATACAGTTTTTACTGTGTGCAAAATAGTCTCATTACTGTACAGTACCACAAGGGAAGAGTGGTCACACCAGTAGTAGACTATTATAAAATGGGTAGTTCCGTCCTTGAATCTGATTGGCTGAGCCATTTTTCCAGCCGTGACATAATTGACGATAACACACCTCTGACCAGGGTGGCATGGTGACTTAGTGGTAGTGGTTAGCATGTGCGCCTCTCAGCACTAGGGATTCCTGGTTCGAATGTCAATCCAGGTGGAGTTTCCATGTTCTTCCCGTGTCTGTGTGGGTTTTCTCCCACAGTCCAAAAACATGGATCAAGGTCAATTGAATTCTCCAAATTGCCCCATATAGAGTGTGTCTGTGTGAGTGAGTGTGTGTCCAGTGTTAGATCGGCACCCTGTCCTGGGTGTATCTGCCCAGCACCCGAGACGTTCTATCCTGGATGGGCATGGGGAACCCCCCGCGACCCTAATAGAGGATAAAGCGGAAGATAATGGAAGGATGGATGGACACATCTGACCACTTCGATTCGTATCAATGCATGTCCGATGTTTTTGATAAAATATGTTGTGTAATTTGACCCCTAGCAGTATTTGATTGTTAGAGAAACCGGAAACCAGTCACCCAGCAATCATCACTTCAAAAACATTATATCCAATTATGATTATGTCCAAGACCAGTTTATTAACATTTATGATTTTCTAAACATTTCTGAACTATATATTTTTAATATAGTGTGATTGAAACTATTTTATAAAAGCAATAAGCTGTTATTATTGAAGTTGTGCATTATTGTGAAAAAACACACACACACACACACGCACACACGCACACACACAAACACACACAAACACACACTATAAAGGGGCAATTTAGAGCAGCCGATTTAAGTTGAATCCATGTTTTTGGAGAAAACCAGAGAACCAGGAGGAAACCCATGCGGACACGGAGGGAACATAGAAACTCCACCAAGCTTGGGAGTTGGACCTGGATCTCTTGCACTGAGAGACGAAAGGGTGAACGTGCTAATCACTAAGCCACCATGCCATCAACTATTCACTTAAAAATGTTTGTAATATATGCTGTGAAATATGCACTTAATATATGTTAAAGAAAAAATAAAGAAAAGATTTGTATAATGGTATTTCACAGACAAACACGTTCCAGTGCATCTTGACCACGGATGGAACACGCACATATGCTTTACTTCATTACGGTGACATGAACTGGGGTCCAGGACAAAGGATTTACCATGATGCATTAATTGGCTACACAAATGGTTTTAACATTTTCCACAATGAGAAGCCAAACCCATCAAGCAATCTTTTTGGCAGAGGAGGACGTTATCGCCCTCAAAGCATTATGGGCAACACCGGCAAATTGGGACATATTTTGTATGACCTAAATGGAGATGAAGTGGTTACATCAGAACCTCAAAGACAGTGCCAACTATGGGCCCTGAAGGAGCCAGAACCCAGGGAGTGGGCTCTGGGGCTTGCACCATGTCCGTGTACTCGTGCCCAGGCAATGCAGGACCTGGCATTTCACCCAGAGATCTTGCCAGTGGAAAATGACACACATTTGAAGAGGCTGAGAGGACTCCGCTGGGGAGGTAGCACTGGCCAAGTCTTTCAATCTGTTCTCTACAATAGACAAAATTCAGGGAAGAGGTGCGTGTACGACTTGGAGGGCCCCCTGCTGGCTGGATATAGTGAGCGGTATTATTCCAACAACAAAACACAAGAACACATTGGTAAAGTAGAAACTCTCTCTCTCTCTCTCTCTCTCTCTCTCTCTATTTATATACATATATATATATATATATATATATATATATATATATATATATATATGTATATATATATATATATATATATATATATATATATATATATATATATATATATATACAAAAAAAAAACTTATTTCACACACTTCTGTCACCAGACAAGGATCTCATGCCTTTCCAGTGGTGTTGTATACAGTCTCCACTTTGTGATCAGTATTTGGCTAAGAGACCACTTGATCGATGTCAAGGTTATGGCTGGTCAAATTTAGACAGTAATATTCCAGAAACCACAGGAGTTCCAGGCATTGGTATGATGCATTACTCTACCTAAATGAAAACATTACACCATTACATATATTTGCTCTATAAAAGAACTCATTTTAAAGAAGTTTGAAACGGTCTTAACAATCATTTCATCCATATAGGCTTAGCATATGGAAGTATCCACTTCATTACATTTGATGGGAATAACTACACCTTTAAAGCAATCGGAGTGTTCGTCATTATGCGACTGTCCTCTAAAACAGGATCCAATATCTTTACACTCCAAGGGGAGACGGCAGTGTTAGAGACTATTGGTCTGTCCAGAGATGTCCCAGCTCTAGTGCGCTTAGCGGCCTACCATCAGCTTTATGGCAAGGTTCGAAACATATTTTGTACATGTTAAGTTGTGATGTGTGGAGAGTTATATTTCAAATGTTTCGATTGTTTGTATCACCACCACCAAATAAAAAAATGCATTATTTGTTTTTATGCAGGTGGAATATAAACTATCTGAAGCAAAAGACAGACTTATTGTGCTAATCAATGATGTGGATGTTCCTGTCTCTGAGGGTATGGTACAGAACAGTACAGTACATTCATTCATTCATTATCTTCCGCTTTTTCCTATATTAGGGTCACGGGGGTTTCCCCATGCCCATCCAGGGGAGAATGTTTCGGGCGCTGGGCAGATACACCCAGGACAGGGCGCCAATCCATCGCTGGGCACACACTCACTCAATTGACTTGATCCATGTTTTTGAACTGTTGGAGGAAGCCGGACAACCCGGTGGAAACCCACGCGGACACGAGGAAAACATGGAAACTCCACCCAGATGGGGATTCGAACTGGGAATCCCTAGCGCTGAGAGGCGAACGTGCTAACCATTAAGCCACCGTTCCGCCCCCACCAGTACAGTACAGTTGGTGATATTTCCTATTAGTTTACCTTTACACTTTGTTATTGGTCATCTATTTTTATACATTAATTTGTTAGTCCACTTTATTATGTTCTTAAATGTTTAGTACTTCCCTTCTACACCACCAGGTGCTATTTGAATGATTGATAAATACAGCACTGTAGTGAAACTGATGTGGTTGTGCGCTTAGTGTGTGTTGTACTGGTACAAGAGGACACAAACACAGCAGCGCTGTTGGAATTTTTAAACACCTTAGTGTCTCTGCATGACAGAGAATTGTCCATTAACCAGTATCTAAAATTTCCGACAGCACTGCTGTTTTTAATCCACTTATGCCGGCACAACACACACTAATACAGCACTACCTTGTCTTTGTCAATGCGGTAATGACCATTCTCTAAATTAATACCTGCCTAGGTTCTAATTGGGTCCTGACAATAAAAAAAAGCAAAGGAGAATGACAGATTAAATAAGCACTGGTTTTAGAAACCAGAGGGTGCATCTAAATAAGTGGCTTGTAAGTGTATATTGATATTTCCCCAATATTCAACAGGGTATTCATGAAATCACAGGCACTTAGACTCGCAAAAAAGACAACGAGTACACTTATTCACAAATCTACCTTCAAAATATGTAATCAAATCCCCACATATAATCTTTAAGCCTTCAGAAGTGCAGTTGTTATAAACATTGGTATAAACATATATAAACATTAGGGGTGAGCTGCAATATTCGCTGATTCGACGATTCGATTCGGAGAACCGTAGTCGACTATGAACCTCATAGTCGAATGTACCATTTTGATCACATGGGGGTGCCCATGGCTGCTGCTAAGCATTAGTTTTTACATGAAATGTCTTTGTTTTCGTTATATATATAGCCTTTTGTCAAATAAAATCATCCTGTCACAAATGTCCGTCTTTCCCCGGAGATGAGCGGCTCCGCGGGGAAATCGCGAACGCCGCTCGCGCATAATGAACGTCTCCCGGGATCCGGCTACACGTAAGCCACAGCGTCAGCCGGTCTAAACAGAGGGAGACGCTCTCACGAGTGCGACCTGCGCGGAACGAATGCGCAATAACACACCGTGGCAGAAATGCTGATGGAGAAAAACTGAGACACCGGGATAAAATCCAAAACTAGAATTTATTAAAAAAAGTGGTGCCGAAGCACCAACAGAAAGGGGGTAAACGAACAAAGCAACATCGGGTAAGGTAACCACAAATTAAAGACGTGCACTAACCCAACCAATCACCCAAGTGAGATAATCAGAAAGCAAACGAGGGACAGCTGCCGCAGGTGATTGTTACACATCCTAATTTCTGTTAATATATATTTTTTAATGATGTGTGCGCTTTAACCCATTTACGGTGCTCTAGAAAAACATGTAAAATATAAAAAAAAATCTTTAAAAAAAACACGTATAGCGCCATCTTGTGGTGAAATTTTAACTGATTCGACTATCAGTCGACTATAGGGAAAATCTGACGAATCAGATTCGACTATGAAAAACCTTAGTTGAATACAGCCCTAATAAACATATATTATGCCTACAAATAGAATGTTGTTACATCGGGCGGCACTGTCCGTCCAACGGCGGCGCTGCGCGGTGCGGTGTGGTGCAAAGAAGTGAGCCAGGCGACCAGGTAAACAAACAAAGAGGAGGGGGCGACGTGACTCTTTGCAGCGCAGCGGTGCCGAGACCCTTTGAGCGCGTGAGGGCGACGAGACCCCTTGAGGATGCGGGGACGTCATGACCCCTTGTGAGCGCGAGAGAGACGTGACCCTTTGAGGGTATGGGAATGGCGTAACCCTTTGGGCACGCGAGATGGATGTGACCCCTTGAGGCTGCGGAGACGACGTGACCCTTTGTGAGTGCGGCGGTGCCATGCCCCTTTGTGGGCACGAGGGTGACGTGACCCCTTGAGGCTGCGGAGACGACGTGACCCTTTGTGAGTGCGGCGGTGCCATGCCCCTTTGTGGGCACGAGGGTGACGTGACCCCTTGAGGCTGCGGAGATGACGTGACCCTTTGTGAGTGCAGCGGTGCCATGCCCCTTTGTAGGCATGAGGGTGACGTGACCCCTTGAGGATGCGGGGGTGACGTGACCCTTTGTGAGCGCGGCGACGCCGTGACCCTTTGAGCTCGCAAGGGTGACGTGACCCCTTGAGGAAGCGGGGACGCCGTGACCCTTTGTGAGTGCAAGGGGGACGTGACCCCTTGAGAGCGCGAGGGGGGCACGACCCTTTGAGCATGCGAGAGCGATGTGACCCCTTGAGGCTGCGGGGGCGACATGACCCTTTGTGAGTGCGGCGGTGCCGTACCCCTTTGTGGGCGCGAGGGTGACGTGACCCCTTGAGGATGCGAGGGTGATGTGCCCCTTTGTGGGCGTGAAGGTGACGTGACCCCTTGAGGATGCGGGGGCGACGTGACCCTTTGTGAGTGCGAGGGGGACGTGACCCCTTGAGTGCATGAGGGGGCGTGACCCTTTGTGAGTCCAAGAGGGACGTGACCCTTTGAGGATACGGGGACGCCGTAACCCTTTGAGAGCATGAGGGGGATGTGAC
This sequence comes from Corydoras sp. C115, assembly GCA_019802505.1. Classification (NCBI taxonomy): domain Eukaryota; kingdom Metazoa; phylum Chordata; class Actinopteri; order Siluriformes; family Callichthyidae; genus Corydoras; species Corydoras sp. C115. Next base: position 8,201,006 of record JAFMOC010000007.1, read on the forward strand.
CCTTTGAGAGCGCGAGGGGGGCGTGACCCTTGAGGCTGCGGGGGCGACGTGACCCCTTGTGAGCGTGGCGGCGCCGTGACCCATTGTGCGCGCGAGGGCGACGGAACACTTTAAGAGTGATACCTTCGGACTCAGACGCCGGAGAGCACAACGCATACTCTGGTGCCGGAGAGCACAACGCGGACTCTGGTGCGGGGGAGCACAACGCGGACTCTGGTGCGGGGGAGCACAACGCGGAGTCTGGTGCGGGGGAGCACAACGCGGACTCTGGTGCGGGGTAGCACAACGCGGACTCTGGTGCGGAGGAGCACAACGCGGACTCTGGTGCGGGGGAGCACAACACGGGCTCTGGAACAGGAGAGACTAACGCGGGCTCAGGGACCGGAGAGACTAACGCGGGCTCAGGTAAAGGAGAGACTAACACGGACTCAGGTACAGGAGAGACTAATGCGGGCTCAGGTGCGGGAGAGACCAACGCGGGCTCAGGTGCCGGAGAGACCAACGTGGGTTCAGGTGCCGGAGAGACGAACGTGGGCTCAGGTACGGGAGAGAAACGCGGACTCAGGTACAGGAGAGACTAACGCGACCGCAGGGGCAACCGGGGTACACGCGACCACAGAGGTGAACCGAGTGGACGCAGGGGTGAACCGAGTGAACGCAGAGGTGACCCGAGTGGGCGCGAGCGGCACACAGTCTTGGTCCATAAGCTGGGTATCCGGCATAGAATCCCGTGTCTCCAGAGCGGCCTTCAAACCGACCGGTACAGCGGGCACCTTGCCCAGCGTGGGCAAACTACGGCCCAGAGCGAGTGCGGTAAGGTCCAGAGCGGGGGACATAGACGGCCCCAGCCTCCTCCTCGGACCACTGGACTGTACCCCAGGTGATGCGCTGGTCACCACGTCTAGACTCCCAGCCTCCCTCCTCTCCGCCATCTGGACACAGAAGGAAAGAACCAGTACCACAGCAACCCCACATAGTAATTGGTCCTGGTCTACCGAGGCAAGAACCGAGCACCAAACGCAACCCGAACGGAACACGGATGGCTCGGGACTGGACGCGACCGACGCAGACCGGAAACCGTTGCCCGGCTCGATGCCCCGAACCCTGCAAGACGTGCAGGTGGCGCGGCATGGATCACTGGTGGCACGGCACAGATCAGGGGCCAGACCGCTGGTGGGCCTGAGCGGGATGACACGCGCCTCACGCACAGCGTGGAGCGATATGCTAGCCACGCAGCGTGGATTGCTCACGGCGCGCGGCGAATCGCCGACGGAGAGCGGCGGAACGCTCGGGGCATGCGGGGAATCCCGGGAAGGATTACCAGCGGAACGGGACGGCTTGCGGAGCGGCATACCGATGTCTAGCGGCGGCACACTGGCTGTGAGCGACAGATCGCAGACGGCGAGCGGGAAAACACTCTTGGGAAGCGGCGGATCGCTGACGGCGCGCGGTGGCTTACGGGACGGATTACCAGTGGAGCGGGACGGCCTGCGGAGCGGCAGGCTGGCAACTGGTGGCGGAGCATTGGCGGTGAGCGGCGGATTGCAGACGACGAGCGTGGAAACGCACGTGGCGAGCCAGGACTCGCTGACGGCGAGCGGCGACACGCTAGAGGCGCGACGCGGCTCAATACCCGGGCGGAGTGGCTCGCAGACGGCGTGCAGTGGCTCACTGACTGTCCGCGGTGACTCGCGATCTGCGCGCAGTCGGACACAAGACAACGTCCCAATCCGCAAACTGCGCCGTGGCTCGCGCAGCGGTTTGCTGACAGCACGGGGCAGCTCGCAGGGCGGAACATTGGTCCGGCGTCTGCGAGGCGGACTCCTGGTGGCGAGGAATATGCTGCAGCCGGGAAATGCGGCTAATGGCGGGGCTAGCGTCGAATTAATGCAGCCGAAGCTGCAGCCGAACAAAGCGGCTAATGGCGGGGCTAGCGCCAAGTTAATGTAGCCAAAGCTGAAGCCGAATACTGCGGCTAATGGCGGGGCTAGCGCCGAATTAATGCAGCTGAAGCTGCAGCCGAACAACACGGCTAATGGCGGGGCTAGTGCCGATGCTAACGCAGCTACTGGTGGCCGAAGAAGCAGCGAAAGTGAACCGACTGCCGGGGCGGACCGATAAAACCGGGAAACGCGGCAGCGGGAATTATTAATAATACAAATAAGGGACGCTTACCCGAACGAGCCAGGCGACCAGGTAAGCAAACAAAGAGGAGATTTTAATGCTGAAATTAGCGGGAACGCCGCTGAAGGCACGGCGGGACGTGCCGGGAGCAAATTATAATCAAACAAACCAATCCAATAAACGAAACACCTGACATAACGACAACATATACATACGTATACATATACAATGCTGGCCTGCTGACTCAGGGCGCATGCGTGCTTTAAGTGTAGTCAGCAGGCCACATGTGATCAGGTAGGACCCAATCCCAGCTCAAGGGGATGGGCCCTACCTACGGGAACCCCGAATGGAAAAAAATGAAAATAAGAAAACAAGGGGAAGTGGCCTAGCACTCCCAACCCTAACAAATCTGCTATTTGTTTGTGTTTATGGACCATTGTGTTATTACCACCTGTTCTGCTCTTTTAACAGGTGTCATACAAACAGGCCAGCAAGGCTTTGCATTGCATTGTCCCTCTGTCCAACACTGTGCAGTCATATATGAAGGAGGACTAAATGTAGAGGTGTGGACATGGGGTTCTGGGAGACTCACTGCTTTGGTTAAGGTGCCACAAATCTTTTACAACCGCACTGTGGGCCTTCTGGGCCTCTGGAACTCAAACAATTCTGATGATTTCCTCCTCTCTAATGGGCGACTACTTACAACACTTGACAATAACCCTCCCTCGGAGGATAGACTACTGATCTTTGGACATTCATGTGAGTTGGACTGGATTAAGAAACTAGGAAATACTTTACTTAGCACATAATTAACAAAAAAGACAAATGCTTTTGTATTAATTAACATTTTATTTTCTATGTTTAAGGTACCCCAAAATACCTCCAGTTACATTAAAAAAATATATTATTCAAAATTGTCAAATACCGATTTGTTTACTCCTGTTGCTTTGTTTTATCCCAGGGGCTGTACCTGTTCCAGAGAGCCTTCTGTACTCCACATTTCCCCTGACAAGCACATTTCACTTTGCAAGCACAGAGGAACTGACAGCATCAGTTAGCCCAGCCACACTAGTCACATTGCAGCACACCTGCCAAAGCAGCCTGCAATGTGTACATGACATCCTGGCTACAAACATCAGCTCTCTAGGCCAACAAAGTCTGCAGGATCAGCAACAGGTCAGAGTGTCTGCTGTCATATTTGGTGAGTCTTCTCAAATGCTAAATATAAAAACTATAATGACATCACAATAAACTACAATATAACAAATATGACTGTGCAAAATGTAACATGTCAAATTTTCCAAAGATACAGATCTCAAATAAATACTTAAGTTTTAGTTTTTTTTTAATTAGGAAACATGCCACCAATGGTGAAGGAACCCAAGGTAATCCGCTGTAGAGTCAACACTACAACCAAAGTGCAGTTTTTGGCACAAGATGCTAACAGAGACACTTTCAGTTTCTACCTACTTCAACCAAGACCACCACTGGCCACCATAGGAAGTGGTAATATCTCTCATTATCTCTTAGCTTTTTCAAGCTTTACATGTTGTGAATCAGTACAAACATTTAGTAATGTTTTAGAGTTTAAAGTCCTAAGAAACATTAGAATATTTTTTTCAGTAAATTAATGTGTAGATAAAACATGTTTTTATAAATTTAATCTTCAATTAAAGAACTTTTGTTCCTTTTGACTGGGACTAGGGAAGCATTAATCAACATTAGATTTTTAAACATGTTTAAATAGTACATTAGGAGAGGACCAAATTAAACAAATATAATGAAAACATTTAACTTATTTGCAGAAGTGTATAATGGCGTGAATAAAGAAGATTTCTAAAGTCTTTTATACCTATTTATTTATAGGTATATATACCAGTCTATATACTATATACCAGGCTATTTATACCATGATACACTTTCTCAAACATTTACATTACTATTACATTTAGTAGACCTTTTTTCCAAAGCAACACAAGTCTGTAGTTAAGAGGATCCCAAGTGTTCACAAACTTTAAAGCAGGGGTGCTCAATACGGGTTTTTTTTACAGCACAGTATCTGAAGCGCTTATACACACATGCACACACATTCACACACAATGTGATTCATTCTGAATCGCGATCTCTCTCCCTGTGAAACCGAGTTGTCTGCCCCCTCTCCCTGTCTCTCTCGCTGTTCCCAAAACCGGCACGTGACCACGCCTCCGTGCCTAAATCAGAAGCACTGCATCACGAATCATCTACGTTAGATTTACATTACATAAGATTAGATTGTTTATGTTTGTGTTTTTACACTTTATTTTACTGACAAGATGAGTGAAGGACCAGTGAAGCACAAAAAGAACTAAAATGTTCCACTTTCATTTGGGGGGGGGGGGGGGGATATTTTTTTACAATGTCAAACTCAACATGCATTTGCTTTTTATTAATGTTCATGTTCTGTTTGGGGGCAGCACAGTGGCTTAGTGGTTTGCATGTTCTCCTTTCAGCACTAGGGATTCCCAGTTCGAATACCAATCTGGGTGGAGTTTCTATGTTCTCCCCTTGTCTACATGGCTTTCCTCTGGGTTCTCCGGTTTCCTCCCACAGTCCAAAAACATGGATCAAGGTCAATTGAATTCTCCAAATTGCTCCATATAGAGTGTGTATGTGTAAGTGAGTGTGTGCCCAATGATAGATCTGCCCAGTGCCCGAAGTGTTCTCCCCTGGATGGGCATGGGGAACCCCCCCATGACCCTAATAGAGGATAAAGCGGAAGATAATGGATGGATGGATGTATGTTCTGTTTGGGGAAATGTGGGTTACAGTGATTGTTTTACATTTGTGCTGTATACTGTGTTTGGGTGTACTAAAATCAGGTTTTCTCCGTGCTATTTGCCGGAATGTGTTTAATAAAAGAGCAATTCTAACAGATTTGACAATACTAACATGAGGTGTGTAAACAGGTTTCAATATAAAAGCCTAAAAAATAGAGATTGACCCCGGTAGATCTCGATGACCTGTCCAGAAAACCAAGACCACCACTGGCCACCATAGGAAGTGATAATATCGCTCATTATCTCTTAACATCTCTTAGCTTTTTCAAGCTTTACATGTTGTGAATCAGTACAAACATTTAGTAATGTTTTAGAGTTTAAAGTCCTAAGAAACATTAGAATATTTTTTTCAGTAAATTAATGTGTATATAAAACATGTTTTTATAAATTTAATCTTCAATTAAAGACCTTTTGTTCTTTTTGACTGGGACTAGGGAAGCAATAATCAACATTAGATTTTTAAACATGTTTAAATAGTACATTAGGAGAGGACCAAATTAAACAAATATAATAAAAATATTTAACTTAGTCATTTATTTATTCATAAAAATAATCCATCAATATTATGTAAGCCTGTTCTTTACAACAAGTTTGCAGAAGTGTGTAATGGCGTCAATAAAGAAGATTTCTAACGTCTTCAGTCTATTTATACCATGAAACATTTTCTTAAACATTTACATTACTATTACATTTAGTAGACATTTTTTCCAAAGCAACACAAGTCTGTAGTTAAGAGGATCCCAAGTATTCACAAATTTTAAAGCATCATTCTAAGTACATATTTTTTTAATAAAGTAACAGACTTTCTAACATGCAAAAACCTAATTCTTACCAACATGGGTAGGAGAATTCATGAGTGGAATCAGACATCAGGCGCGTGTCCGCAAAGGCAAAAACAAAGCGCAGTAGTGCTGAAAGAATCCAGGAGGCGCGGGTAAGTGAAGCGATTTTGTTTGAGTCAACACTCGTGACCAAACTAATACAGTGGCGAAGCAACGGAAAGAGAAAAATATAAACGAAAACCTGACCAGGTGAAACCCAAAATCAAGCAATGAAAACAACAAATACATTAACTAAATGAGAACCAATAAACTAAAATAATCAAAAGAAAATGAAAACAGTTAAGGAGTGCCTAGCACCCCCAAAATCACCCCCCCCCCAAAAAAAAAAAAAATTAGCGACCAAGGGGGAGCAGGTGACAGAGAGCAGGGAGGACACCACGGCGCCCCGGGCCCTGCGAGATAACTGTCAGCACCAGCGGGGTACCATGTGGGTCGTGGTGTGTGTTGACGGTCCCAGGGAGGTTTGATGACCGCGGGGGCCTTCTCAGGGCGCCGAGGCGGTGGCGGAGGGGCCGTTTGAGGGCGCGGAGGTGAGGGCGCAGGGGCCGTTTGAGGGGGTGGTGGTGAGGGGCCGTTTGAGGGGGCGGAGACGAAGTGGCCTTTTGTGGGCGCGCAGGCCACGTGGCCTTTTGCGGGCGTGCAGACGACATGGCCTTTTGCGGGCGCGCAGGCGACGTCGCCTTTTGAGGGCGCGCAGGCGATGACGCAGGGGCGTTTGAGGGCGCGGAGGCGACATGGCCTTTTGCAGGCGCGCAGGCGCGCAGGCGACGTGGCTTTTTGCGGGCGCGCAGGCGACGTGGCCGTTTGTCGATGGAGCTAGAGGGAAGCTTAGCCCTGCCCCGACGGCTGCTCCGGCTTCGGCGTTTAGCCAGGGACACTGGTTGAAGAGGTTCCGGGCGCATAATCGCACATCTGGTGAAGTCGGTGTGCGAGGTAGAGGGAAGAGGGAAAGAGGTGGGGGCAGTGAAATGTCGGGGCAGAAACATAAACAGGGAGGTTTATCAGAGGAGAAATGGGTATAATGAGGGGGGTAAGGAGTGCTTAGGGGAACTGGAGTGGGAATTGGGCCACAAGTCAGGGGACTGTAAAAGGATGTGGGGAGGAAGAACGTGTCCCGAGAGGAAAGAAACGAAATCATCATCAGAGTCGATACATGAGTCGCGACTCCCCTCAGAATACACTGATTCTGTTTTGTCCCGGGATACAACTTCCTCGTACCATCACCAAGGCGCTGGAGGGACTACAGCGGGCTCCGGCGCTGGAGGGACTACAGCGGGCTCTGGCGCTGGAGGGACTACAGCGGGCGGAGGGCAACTGAGACGGGGCGGAGGGAAACTGAGACGGGGCAGAGGGCAACTGGCCCAGGGCGGAGGGCAACTGAGACGTGGCGGAGGGCAACTGAGACGGGTAGTGGGCAACTGGCCCAGGGAGGAGGGCAACTGGCCCAGGGCGGAGGGCAACTGACATGGGGCAGAGGGCAACTGGCACGGGGCGGAGGGCAACTGGCACGGCACGGACCGCTCTTCTGGAACCACGGGCCGCTCCACTGGAGCGGAGGGTAACTGGCACGCAGGTGACGTGGCCTTTTGAGGGCGCGCAGGCGACATGACCTTTTGAGGGCACGCAGGCGACGTTGCCTTTTGAGAGGACGAAGACGGCGTGGGGGCCTTTTGAGAGGGACTACAGCGGGCTCCGGTGCTGGAGGGACTACAGCGGGCGGAGAGCAACTGAGACGGGGCGGAGGGCAACTGAGACGGGGCAGAGGGCAACTGGCCCGGGGTGGAGGGCAACTGGCCCGGGGCAGAGGGCAACTGACATGGGGCGGAGGGCAACTGGCACGGGGCGGAGGGCAACTGGCCCGGGGCGGAGGGCAACTGACACGGGGCGGAGGGCAACACTGGAGGGACTACAGCGGGCTCTGGCGCTGGAGGGACTACAGCGGGCTCTGGCGCTGGAGGGACTATAGCGGGCTCTGGCGCTGGAGGGACTACAGTGGGCGGACACGGGGCGGAGGGCAACTGGCACGGGGCAGAGGGCAACTGGCCCGGCACGGACCGCTCTTCTGGAACCACTGGAGGGACTACAGCGGGCTCTGGCGCTGGAGGGACTACAGCGGGCTCTGGCGCTGGAGGGACTACAGCGGGCTCTGGCGCTGGAGGGACTATAGCGGGCTCTGGCGCTGGAGGGACTACAGTGGGCGGACACGGGGCGGAGGGCAACTGGCACGGGGCGGAGGGCAACTGGCCCGGGGCAGAGGGCAACTGGCCCGGGGCGGAGGGCAACTGACACAGGGCAGAGGGCAACTGGCACGGGGTGGAGAGCAACTGGCACGGCACGGACCGCTCTTCTGGAACCACTGGAGGGACTACAGCGGGCTGTGGCGCTGGAGGGACTACAGTGGGCGGAGGGTAACTGGCACACCACGGCCCGCTCCGCTGGAGCCGAGGGCAACTGGCACGCACGGCGTGGGGGGCCTTTTGAGAGGGACTACAGCGGGCTCCGGCGCTGGAGGGACTACAGCGGGCTCCGGAGCTGGAGGGACTACAGCGGAGGGCAACTGAGACGGGGCGGAGGGCAACTGAGACGGGGCACAGGGCAACTGGCCCGGGGCGGAGGGCAACTGGCCCGGGGTGAAGGGCAACTGACATGGGGCATAGGGCAACTGACATGGGGCGGAGGGCAACTGGCACAGGGCGGAGGGCAACTGGCACAGGGTGGAGGGCAACTGGCACGGCACGGACAGCTCTTCTGGAACCACGGGCCGCTCCACTGGAGCCGAGGGCAACTGGCACGCAGGTGACGTGGCCTTTTGAGAGGACGAAGACGGCGTTGGGGGCCTTTTGAGAGGGCGCTGGAGGGACTACAGCGGGCTCTGGTGCTGGAGAGACTACAGCGGGCTCTGGGCGGAGGGCAACTGGCCCGGCACGGACAGCTCTTCTGGAACCACGGGCCGCTCCACTGGAGCCGAGGGCAACTGGCACGCAGGTGACGTGGCCTTTTGAGGGCGCGCAGGCGCCTTTTGAGAGGACGAAGACGGCATGGGGGCCTTTTGAGAGGGCGCTGGAGGGACTACAGCGGGCTCTGGCGCTGGAGGGACTACAGCGGGCTCTGGCGCTGGAGGGACTACAGCGGGCTCTGGCGCTGGAGGGACTACAGTGGGCGGACACGGGGCGGAGGGCAACTGGCCCGGGGCGGAGGGCAACTGGCCCGGGGCGGAGGGCAATTGGCCCTGGGCGGAGGGCAACTGACACGGGGAGGAGGGCAACTGGCACGGGGCGGAGGGTAACTGGCACGGGGCGGAGGGCAACTGGCACGGCACGGACCGCTCTTCTGGAACGACTGGAGGGACTCCAGTGACAGCGGGCTCCGGCGCTGGAGGGACTACAGCGGGCTCTGGCGCTGGAGGGACTACAGTGGGTGGACACAGGGCGGAGGGCAACTGGCCCGGGGCGGAGGGCAACTGGAACGGCACGGACCGCTCTTCTGGAACCACGGGCCGCTCCACTGGAGTGGAAGGCAATTGGCACACCACGGGCCACTCCGCTAGAGTGGAGGGCAGCTGGCATGCAGGTGACGTGGCCTTTTGAGGGCGCGCAGGTGACGTGGCCTTTTGAGGTTGCGCAGGCGACGTGGCCTTTTGAGGGCGCGCAGGCGACGTGACCTTTTGAGGACACGCAGGCGACATTGCCTTTTGAGAGGACGAAGACGGCGTGGGGGTCTTTTGAGAGGACGATGACAGCGTGGGGGCCTTTTGAGAGGGACTACAGCGGGCTCCGGCGCTGGCTGGACTACAGCGGGCGTAGGGCAACTGAGACGGGGCGGAGGGCAACTGGCCCGGGGCGGAGGGCAACTGACACGGGGCGGAGGGCAACTGACACGGGGCAGAGGGCAACTGGCACGGGGCGGAGGGCAACTGGCACGGCACGGACCGCTCTTCTGGAACCACGGGCCGCTCCACTGGAGCAGAGGGTAACTGGCACACCACGGGCCGCTCCGCTAGAGCGGAGGGCAACTGGCACGGCATGGACCGCTCTTCTGGAACCACGGGCCGCTCCACTGGAGCAGAGGGTAACTGGCATACCACGGGCTGCTCCGCTAGAGCGGAGGGCAGCTGGCACGCAGGCGACTTGGCCTTTTGAGGGCGCGCAGGCGACGTGACCTTTTGAGAGGACGAAGAAAGCGTGGGGGCCTTTTGAGAGGGACTACAGCGGGCTCCGGCGCTGGAGGGACTACAGCGGGCTCCGGCGCTGGAGGGACTACAGCGGGCTCCGGCGCTGGAGGGACTACAGCGGGCCCTGGTGCTGGAGGGACTACAGCGGGTGGAGGGCAACTGAGACGGGGCGGAGGGAAACTGAGACGGGGCAGAGGGCAACTGGCCCAGGGCGGAGGGCAACTGGCACGGACAGAGGGCAACTGGCACGGCACGGACCGCTTTTCTGGAACCACGGGCAACTCCTCTGCAACCACGGGCCGCTCCTCTGGAACACCACAAGGTGGCGGAACTGTGCGAGTGCACTCCACCTTCCCCTCCTTTACCTCCTGAACACAAAAACAAACAGCCAGTAGCCCCGCACAGAGAACAGACAAGACATCACTCACCACACCATCAGGGACCTTAGGCACACACACGGAGGGAGGACAACACAGGGAACCACCACCAGGAACACACTGAGACACTCCACATACATCAAACTCCCCCTGACACCCAAATGTTCCCTCCCACCAGAATCCACACTCTCCAACGGGGCAGCAGAGGGTGCTGATACCGCCGAGGGGACCCCCTCCTCGATGGAGCTGGAGGGAGGCTTAGCTCTGCCCTGATGGCTGCGCCGGCTTCGGCATTTAGCCAGAGACCCTGGTTGAAGAGGTTCCGGGTGCTTAATCGCACACCTGGTGAAGTGAGTGTGCGAGGTAGAGGGAAGACGGAAAGAGGTGGGGGCAGTGAAATGTCTGGGCATAAACACAGAGTTTTATCAGAGGTGGAATTGGTATGAGGGGGTAAGGAGTGCTTAGGGGATCTGGAACGGGAAAGGTGGGGCTAGCGCCGAAACTAAGCAGCACCGTAGCTGAAGCCGGAAAACATGATGACGATGAAGAAGGGGGGTGGGGGGAATAATACTAACTTACTACGTCTCGCTTGTTGGAATTTATTGAAAAAAGACACGAATTACATTTTTGGAAGGTTTTGTTCAACTTCGTAATGATTTTACATTTGTAATGACATTTACTAATTCACATAGTTTAAACAACTGCTGAATGGCTGCAGGGAACAGAGGGAATGACCAGGTGTGGGATGAGCGTGTGTAATTGTAGGAATGACCACTTGTCGAATGAGCTTGAGAAGGAGTCAGAAAATCTGGTCGTAGGGTGACCTGTGAAAATATAGATTTAGGGGGCAAGTAACATTTGTTAAAGGTAGTAGTGGGACTGGGGGCTCAGGAATTCCCCACCATATTTGGAAGGTCCAGTCACACTCACCCACACAGAAGCCCATCTAAGGGTTATATATCGAAGAGGCATCTTTGAGATTTCAGAGCTTTCTCATCAATCGCGGTTGCCCGCCATTGATGAGTTTTTCTGTACACTTGTTTGTCTATTCAGTAAAACGCATTAAATTCTTTTGGAACAAAACCGCCGACTATGACCGTTTATTGGAACATAACATGCTCCTGGATCCAAATCCGTCTGGTTCCGGCATTCTGTCAGATGCGTGTCCGCAAAGGCAAAAACAAAGTGCAGTAGTGCAGAAAGGATCCAGGAGGCGTGGGCAAGTGAAGTGATTTTATTTGAGTCGACACTCAGAATCATGAGAAACACGCGTGACCAAAATAATACAATGCCGGGATGCTGAAGCAACGGAAACGGAAGAATGTAAATGGAAACAAGACCACGTGAAAACCAAAATCAACCAATGAAAACAACAAATACATTAACTAAATGAGAACCAATAAACTAAAATAATCAAAAGAAAATTAAAACAGGTGAGGAGTGCCTAGCACTCCTTACATCAGGAGGTTGTCTATCTATAATATTTTTAGTTAGTTTTGACATTTAATTTGTCTGTTTATAAATGTATATGGTATTATTTATCATCTGTGTAACTGCTGCTTTAATAACAAAGAATATGTGGAAGTTTAAACATCTGCATTGGAAATGTTTTTTTTTTTTTTTTTCCGCTTCACATCATTTATTAATACCTCTATCTCATAATTTATTCCCAATAGTGCATGCCCTATTGCTTTAATAAGCTCACATGGTCTGTGGTGTAATTTGCTGTAAGCCTAATTATGTGCACTTTAACGTTTAGGATTTAGTTTTTTACCATTTGGTCATTGTTTTGTTCACTTGATAAAAAAGCTAATTTTCTAATCCCGCAGATGATGGTATCTTGGTGTGGACTGTGTACAATATTCAGCCTGTTACACTCACTGTAAAGGTGAATGACTCCATATCCAGCTCCTTATTTAGTCCCATTCTGCAGATCTGTAACTGCCTGAATGGAGGAAGCTGTCAATACCAAAGTGTGGCAGAGAATCACTTGCAAGGCAAATACCAGGTACACAGCATCATTTTCATGAATATGCAGCACAGATTGAACAACATTTGATTTTATCTTAAAATGCAAATAATAAATCACTTGGTTTTTTGTAATAAATAAATAAATATTTTACTCACATATTTTTTTAAGTTAGTCAACTGGGCATGCCCAAGTAAAAAAGTATTCTTTTTAATAAATCAGGATCTATTTAAGTACCTTCCTGTGATTAAAATATTTTTGAAAAACAACTAATTGTCACGGTAGTCTACATCGGAATAAAGCGGCTGCGCATAGGAAGCGCAGAGCCGCCGCGTTTACACGCGCTGAACCAGCCAGGCACGCAGGTAGCAGAAGGTAACCTCCACCCTCCTTGAGCGCTTGGAAGGCGCTCTCAGGTGGACGCCCTCTGCCGGGAAGACGTGCCAAACGTCCTCTGGCTGCGAGGTCAGGTGGGCGCCATTGGCAGATAAGGAGTGGGCCATGCCCTCTGGCTGCCTGGTCCGGTGGACGCCCACGTCGGGAGAGGAGTTGGCCACGCCCTCTGGCTGCGTGGTCCGGTGGGCGCCCTCGGCGGACGAGGAGTGGGCCACGCCCTCTGACTGCGTGGTCCGGTGGGCGCCCTCTGGATGTGTGGGCCGATGAGCATCTTTGGCGGACACGGAGTGGGCCACGCCCTCTGGCTGCGTGGTCCGGTGGATGCCCTTGGCGTACGAGGAGTGGGCCACGCCCTCTGGCTGCGTGGTCCGGTGGGCGCCCTCTGGCTGTGTGGGCCGATGAGCACCTCAGGATGGGCTACAGCGGACCTCAGGATGGGCGGCGTGACGCCCCTGGACTTCGGGATGGGTTCGCGCGCTGGCAGGACCTCGGCAGGCACGCATGCTGACTGGGCCTCGGCGAGTTCGCACGCTGGCCGGACCTTGGCGAGCACGCACGCTGGGTGGACCTCGGCGGGCACGCACGCTGGCAGGACCTTGGCAGGCACGCATGCTGGCAGGACCTTGGCGGGCACACCCGCTGGGTGAACCTCCACCTCGGAATCACCATCCTGCACACAGTAGAGGTACACCCCCACCGCATTGCCCAAACACAAAGCCATCGCTGACACAGGGAAGACGGACTGGACACACGAAACAGACGAGACAGGGGGACACACCACGCTCACGCCACATGTATCCACATCTACCCCCCCGAGTGTTGGCTCCGGTACCGCCCCCTCGCAGCGCGATCCAGGCACAGCGCGGTCCGGCGCGGGCGCGTCACGTGACTGCCCCGCAGCGCACGTACCGCGCTCAGCAGCTGCGCAGCGCGCACACTGCGTCTTGGCACCACGCCGGCGCGCTCTGCGTCTGGATCTCGCCACGGGGGGTTTAACAAGCTGGACCAGAGCGTCCGTCCAGAACTCCTCAAAGTTGAGGAGGGTTCGTATGGGCAGAATATGCCCATACAGGTACGACTCGCCCGCCTCGTCATCGGAAATCTGAACCAAATCCAGACCTTCCTCAGCGCAGAGAGCTTCGTACCCGTACCTCCACATCCACTCATCATCGGAGTCATAATACTCTGATATTACACTGTAAGAACCGTCCTTATGGCTCCGGGACGGCGGGCTGCGCATAGCGGCGCACTCGCGGACACGGCGGAACGCGCCGCGAGTACGAGGTTACACGGCCCCCGCAAAGAAAAATTTAGAAAATCGCTTACCTGGGCTCTGGACTCCCCAAATTGCCTGGCTGGTCGTTCTGTCACGGTAGTCTACCTCGGAATAAAGCGGCTGCGCATAGGAAGCGCAGAGCCGCCGCGTTTACACGCGCTGAAGGGAGCCAGGCACGCAGGTAGCAGAAGAGCGAGTTTATTTAAAGGTGCAGTGCACCAAAAAACATGAGGTACAAAACACTAGTGACATAAAACACACGACCAGCCCCGAGGGCGAGAAACAACGGAAATAAATATGAAACGACACCAGACCATGTGCACAAAACAAACCAATGACAAGACGACATTAATTAACTAACTGATGACCAATGAACATTAATTAACAGAACAGAACGAAACTAAACACAGAACAGGTGACAGGTGCCCTAGGCACCTGTTACACTAATCAGTTAAACCATTGTTGTAGTACATGAATAAAAATGTAATAACATTTGTCTTAAAATTTCTTTACTTTTCAGGTTTTTTACATAACTGCAATGAAATCAGTCATATTTTTACACGATTATTAATTTATTGCTTCCAAAAGTTTTATTTTATTAATCAGTTATATCAATTAATTAAATAATTTGTGAAATTACTCTCCTCAAGAAATTTAATTATTGATCTTCAAGAAATTTTAGAAATAATATTAAATTTTGCGACAGTTTATTTGAAGCTGTGTGGTATTTGCATAGTTTTATACATTTTTCAGATTCTCCACCTTTTATGTTGGAATAAAAATACCAAAATACCTAAAATAGCTTTTTCATGAAATACCTAACATTTTGTTAATTACGCGCAGAAAATGCTTCTTATATGTACCTTCTTATAAACACCACCTTTTAAGCCATGTTTATTGGCTGATTTTTGACTATGGATTTACCATATTACCAAACATGTTCTACCACAAACATGCTTTACACCACACTAAGCAATAATACAGGATCAACAGTTTAAACATTTATTGTAAAGGCTTTGTATATTCAGAAGTTAAGTGTAGCTAAATCAGTTAACTGAAGCTCATCCTGTTACTTATTTGTAGGTTGTAGCATGTCTGTGTCCCCCTGGATTCACTGGAAAATACTGTGGCAATAGGACAGATGTCTGTAAAGGCCAGCCATGCTTTAGAGGAGTGGACTGTTTCAATCAAAAAGAAGCAGACAGCTTCACATGTGGACTGTGCCCTCGCCCCACCATCTTTGAATACAAGCCTGGATACAAATGCTTTGAGAATGGTCAGCACTTCCTTATCACTTATAAATTTCACTCACCTTTACATTAGGTAAATTAAATTGTTTGATGCTGAGGAGTCTAGTATAAATACCATGATGTTAGAGATTGTGTTTATATTTTGATCTAATTAAAATCTGTCATAGAGGTGTCTGGCATCTGTACTCAAACCAAAACATTAATTAGGCTTGTGATTCAGTCATGTAGACCAACAATGTTGTTGAGTACCATGATTTAATGCTTAATTCAGGGTCCAAACAAATGGAGAAAAATGGAAGAATGGAAAAAGAATGCATGAATGAAAACATTACCAAAGTTATTCAATTTTAAATGGTCAGATAATAAAACCCAGTGGTTATTTTGGTAATAAATATAGAACACTCATATATGTGTTAGTTTTATTTCAAATGTTTAAATCTTTTCAAAAATTTCTCCCAAAAATTCACTGCAGCAATGAACAGTAACGAGCAAACAATTGCATAGGGTGCACACTCTATGGAGTGTATTTATTTATTTCATTAATTTTGTTTATTTCAAAACAATTTCGTTGTTTTGTTGTTTTGCAATTTTGGATTTGCCCTCCATTTACAAACACATTATCCTAACAAATGCATTATATATATTACAAAAAAAGCCTTTTTTATCATGTGTTGTCCACAGATTTCTGCCTTCCTCCATTTACCTTTCCCTGTCACCCAAATGCCAACTGCTACAGCACAGGCTATAATTACACATGTATGTGTAAGCCTGGCTTCACTGGCAATGGATTTAATTGTACAGGTATACATTGACAAATTATTGTACTATTCAATACATATATGTACCACATGACATATCTGAAGTTCTGTGTGTTCTGTTTTTCCCAGATATAGATGAGTGTCAGGATCCAAATATCTGTCCTAATGCCAAATTTGAGTGTGTAAACACACCAGGGTCAGTGTTCTGCTCCTGTCGATATCAAAGCTCTGACAAGTCTGACGGCTGTGGTAGGAGATAACACCTCTCTTCTGATTCAATATTTCATAACATTAAATTAAATTATTTTTGGTTTTAAAGTTTAGCTACTTTAATATGTATGGTGTCACTTGGCACTAAAGTTGTTGTTTTTTTTAGGGGATTCTGCTAATCCTACAGGTAAAATGCACTTATGTTGTAAGCAACAGCATTAAAAACAACTGTTATTTATAAAAGATGTAGTGATTTTTTGTGAATTCAGGTTGGAACATTTTTAATGTATCTGTGTCCTGGGGTAGTCAAAAGACTGGACACCTGCAGCTCAAACAGGTATGTTATAAAAGTACATAAAATATGAATGGCATAACTCCACTGTAAAATTAGGATGGGGCTATTTTGGCACAGGAAACCTCAACAGTGATATTTTGTCTTTGTAGTTGGAGCATATCCTTTCTCTGGGATTCCAAAATAAGTTCTACAATGCCAGCGTTATGTCACCTGGCCCAGAAATGATGGGTGCAATAAATGAGTACAGAATTAATGTCTCCAGTGACACACCTCACTGGTATGTCATGGACTACCTAAGCCGGGTCAGTCGCTATTATTCCATCACATTAGCTAATGTGGGAGGTAAGTTTATAAGTTTATATTTTCTATAAGTAGTTTTTTTTAGTTAGTTATTTAGTATTTAAGCTTTTTAAACACATTAGAATAAAGAAAACAATGTGCTTCAAAAAATGACGTCTATTAGGATTTTAATCAAATAATGTTATCAAATAAATGTATTGATTTCAATTTAATTAAAGGGTACCATAAATATAATTAGTAAAGTATATAATGATTCCAAATAATTCTTTAATGAGTTATTTTTTTACATCATATTTTTAGACCTTGATGAGTGTGAAACTAATCAAGCTGAATGTAGACAGCCAGCTGTTTGTTTCAACACCTATGGAGGCTACAGATGCTTGTGTAATGGCACTGACCTCAAGGAGGCACAGCCTTGTTTTTCAGAACTTGGCATTAACTCAAGTATGATTAACCCCAAATTTCTGGATATTGATAAACCCCTGCTGCTGGGTTTGGTCCTGGGTATTGGTATTCCCTTCCTCCTGCTCCTTCTGGTTGCTGCCCTTGCATGTTTCTGCTGCTTCCATAAGAAAACAGTGACTGGAGAGTAAGTGAAACACAGACACAAATCATTCAAGTCACTTTGGCAATAATAAAACATGATGTGACACTTTGACTATGTAAAATTAGACATATAGCTGCTTCTATAATATAAAAAGATATTGGTTATCTTCAGAATTAATTACTAATCCATAATATAAATAATCTAAGATATGAGATTAATGTAATAGAAAGAAACACCACCTGCATTTACAAAATCCAACATACACTATTTCAAAATACATTCATAAACTAAACAAATTGTTAAATTTGACACTAGTATAGGATTAAGCAGAAGATATTAGATGTATGGACTATGGAATTATTTTTTTTACATATTGCTCCAATTACAGACTGTAGTCCATCTGTTTGTGGACTACAATATATACTGTGTTAGTCTCCTTTACTATTTTCTAATGGTCAGGACCCCAATAGTATCACCACACAGCAGGTATTATTTGGTTTGTGCATTATTCTCATTCCAGCAGTGTCACTGAGGTGACACAGGGGACTAAAAAAAAACAAACAGACATACTACAGTCTGTAATTGTAAAACTACAAAGTACATCCATATGGTAAGTGGGAAAAATAGACAATAGTGCAAAAATGCGGTGTGTCCAAACTTTTGACTGGCACTGAATGAAATAAAATGTTTGCATGTATTTACCTTTAAATGTCTTTCTCTGTGTTTGTTTAGAATTCCTCACCTAGTACCGGATTACATTCAAGAGCAGTTCAGCTCTCACTTTAACTACAACAACCCTGCCCTGCACTACAGGACCCACTGCAGTCCACGTATTTTAGACAACATCACACCAATTCTCAAAAATCGTAGTCTAGCTTGTCCTAGCCCCACAGACCTCACTAATAACTGCATTTGACTAGATGAAGACTGTCAAAAGATAAAAATGTAAACAAAACTAAAACTATTAAAGGTTAATAGATGATATTTGAATTGTATTTATTAATGAATTCAACTCAAATAGCTGAACAAATTAGTAAATAGGTAAATCTTTGTACTGTTAATAAGTAAATTAATTTGTTTATCCTTACATCCATTATCTTCTGCTTTATCCTCTACTAGGGTTGCGGGGGGGTTCCTCATGCCCATCCAGGTTTCAGGTGCTGGGCAGATACACCCAGGACAGGGCACCAAGCTATCGCTGGGCACACAATCACTCACACAGACACACACACACACACAAACAATCTCTATATGGAGTAATTTGGAGAACTCAACTGACCTTGATCCATGTTTTTGGACTGTGGGAGGAAACCCACGCGGACACGGGGAGAACATGGATACTCCAACCAGATTGGGATTCGAACCGGGAACTACTAACTAACTACTAAGCCACCGTGCCGCCCTTAATTTGTTTAGATGTAAATGTAAAAATGTAATTTAGTATCTTTAGTTTACTTAAAAGCCTTGTCTTTTAAATGTGGGAGAAAACCAGAGTCCCTAGAAATAAAAAAAACATGCACATACATACTTATGACTAAGAACTGTTACAGAAGTGTTTAATAACAGACATTACATGAATATTAAAATGATTCCTTAAAACAAATACTAATAGTTCGGCATTTCGGCACCTTTGCCTCCCACCGCTTTGGAACCGGATTCGAATCCCAAACTGGGTGTTTGGAGTTTCTATGTTCTCTACGTGTCCGCGTCAATTTCCTTCGGGTTCTCCGGTTTTACCATAGTCCAAAAACATGGATTCAAGATGAATTTGCTGCTCTAAATTAACCCTTTATAGTGTGTCCGTGTGCCCAGCGATAGATTGGCGAGGTGTCCTGTGTGTATCTGCCCAGCGCCCAAAACCTCCTCCCCTGGATGGATTTGGGGAACCCCCTCGTTACCCTAGCATAAGATTAAGCAGAAGATAATAGATGGTGTTTAACTGCATTGCATGCAAGTAGGGTTAGACAGCAGATGAATGTAGTTACGATATTTTAACACTGTGTGGCAGCATGCCTCAGGGTATGATCCAGAAAGCCTTTAGTCGCAAGTGTTTTCGATTGCTGCGCCTCTGCAGCCCCTGGTTGAGCTGATTATGCAGCAAGGCCACAACGAGTTTATGCGTGTGTGCATGTGGTACTCCCTGCAAGATGACATCATCAGGGTGTTTTGCAGCACTCTGCTGAGGGAGGCCCTGACAGTGAGAGGGGTCAAATGCACCTGCAACCACCTCTTTTCCACACAGAAATAAATGTGCTTTCAGTGCAGATCATACTGACACCTGTTTTGGTTTTTAAATACACATGCTCTACCATGTTAAATTACTCTACCATGAATAATATACCAGGTAATCTAGCCTGTTTGATTTTTGTAAACCCTGATTATCACAGGATCACATTAGTGCTGGGCAGCTGGTTATGCTCATGCAGCTGCACACTATAGACTATTATCACACATCTGCAAAGACACATAACTGTGCTCTTTCATGCCACAAAAGCCTTTGTAACTTCCATGACCGGTCTGTAAAAGCCCGGGATTACTTATGCACTGCATGCTTATTGGTGATGGGTATAAGCTCTTCTAAATATATTTAGAATTCTAACATGGATAAAGGTTAGTTAGAGATGAATTGCAAACATAAGAGTTAAATATTTGGGCACCCCTAGTGAAAGCTCAATAATTAAGAATCCTCTGCACAATTATTTTTAAAACATTTCTAGTACAAAAATAATGATATATTGCCTCTTTTTGTAGTTAAATACTGCAAAATGTATGCCCTCTATATAGGGTTTGATAAAATTGATAGTACTTTGATAACTTTTTTTTTCGCCATGACTGAACATTTTGAACAACGTAATGCATATTTACTGTTTCAAAGCAGGCTCCTTGAGTTTTGTGCTGGGTTTATTATTATTATTATTATTATTATTATTATTATTATTATTATTATTATTATTAATTTAGTGGTTCTAGATTAAAATAAGAGTAAATTTAAATGAGTCTTTTTTTATTTTAATGCATAGGCCCCTGGCAGATGATTGTGTATAAACCTTGATTAAATAGCATTAGTACAATTATAATACTGTATATGCAGACTTTTAATTACATAAGATTTTTGTATTTTAATTTACATTTGAGTGTGCTGTGGAGTGATGTATTGGGTGTAAGAAATACAAAAGTGGATGTATATTAAATAAAGCAGTCTGCAAAACCTGTATTTAATTCAACCACACAACTTTGATAAAAAAAAAAAAGATATTTATTTCTGCAAAAAAAAAACATTTTAGGGTTGTGTTATTTTATTAGGTTACATGTTAAAGCTTCATCATGTAATTATACTATATCCTTAAGGTAAATTTATGTTCTAATTAAATGCTTTATGTGTGTCTATCAGTACGGTGGCATAGTGATTAGCATGTCCACCTTTCAGCTTCGAATCCAGATGGGTGGAGCTTACATATTCTCCCTGTGTTTGTGACGTTTATTTCCGGGTTTTTCGGTTTACTCCCACAGTTCAAAAACATTTACTACTACTATTTCTAAATTGCCCCTATATATAATGATTGCGTGTGTCTGTGTGATTGAGTGTGCCCATTGGTGCCCTGTCCTATATTTGCCCAGCACCTGAAACATTCCCCTCTAACACTAGTAGAGGGTTAAGCAGAAGATAATAGAATGAGATAAGACTGAAATCAGGTATGAATTTATTAAAAATTAATTTTACCAAATCAAGTCAACCCCATTGTCTTATTCCAGATATTAACTTGTCATCATTTTAAAAAGCTCATTTAAAACAAAGAGGACAATGCATTTGAAAGATTTTTCTAGAATGGAAGTTATGGGAGGAATTAACCTAGAGAACCATTCTTCATCACTCTTCTCAGTGATTCTTCGTATGAGGACATAACAGTGGCATCCTCTGCAGAATAATAGGTCACATACCCACTTGAAATAAGAAATCTGCTATTTTGACCCTGTATGTCTTCTGGGCTTGCCTTGACATGACCTTCCTTTTAACTTACTCCTGGAATGTTTTAGGCAAATAAGGGCTTGCCATTGCTGTGGCACATTTGTACATGGCTTTCAAAAGTGAAGATCCTAACAGAGAACAGAAAATAAGCTTGGAGAGCTGAAGAGTGTGAGTCATTTCAGGAACAGAATGTATTTAGAACAGCGTAGACACAAATGCGGGTCGGCTTGCCTTCACACTTAAACCCACATAGGGTATATTAGTCTTTATCTTATACTCACTACTACATTTTAGTTCAAACTCACTGTTATCTCTTAATGTATGTGTTTTGCACATAGATGTGCTAGAAACACACCAGCACATGTTACGTAAACATGAATGAAAAGCAAGCATTATTAGCACATTACGAGTCCTTTCATGGCAATCTTGTAGACAGTCTATAAAAAGCACAGAACTCCAGTAGAGATGTGCAATGGCTTTTCCTTTAAGTGCACGAGCTTAGAATCATGTACATCTATATCAAAGGGCAAGGTACACAATAGGAATTTATACTGTAGGGCTGTATCTCTGAAAGCAAACCTTTCTGCATGCATCAAATATAGGTCAGGAGTTTTATATCCATTAATATAAATGAAGATGTGGTTTTGTTTTATCTTATCATAATCAGAATATATGTATTTTTTTCAAGTACAAGAGAACAAATTATTTTACTCTGTTTATCTCTTTTGAATACATACACACACACACACACTAAGTCCACTTTGTTAGGCATAATTGTTTCTACAATTTTCTATTTGATTAACTCCACTTCCAATACGGATGTAGTCAATTTGTTTATCTCTGTACATTGATGCTAGGGGGTCAGATACAGCAGTTGGGATTTGGAAGCACTGTGTATTCTATTAGACTATTAGCCTATCGTAATGCTCTATTTTTTATATGTTAAAGTAGAGAGAATAACAAATTTGTTGCTGTTTGGTTTATCTACATTGCATTACGTTACATTGGGTTATTTAGCAAACTTACAAGTACCATAACTTGATAGTTGGGGTCAGAACACAGGGTCCCCCTGGAGCAATGTGAGTTTAAGGACCAACATTGGTTACATCAGTGGACTTTGGATTTGAAACAGATGGAAAACAAAGTGCACATATATAGTAATAACATTTTAAACTTGTGAAACTTAAAACTAAAGCTAACAAAATTAATCATAATATTCAGATTTTTACAGAACAACTGTAAAAAGCTTTTGCTGCTTTTTTAAGTGAATATAAATGTTTTCAAAGATGTATGTTTTATAACTCCAATAATGGGGAGGTTCCCCATGCCCATCTAGGGGAGAACGTTTCGGGCACTGGGCAGATTCAGCCAGGACAGAGTCTAAATTAAATTACAAATATATAAACATATAACATTACACATAATACATTGGAATCATGTTTATTTTTAATAAACTTACTCGGTTGATTGAAGTAACACACAACATACAACTAAAGCAAAACAATTGACACCATGGCTTAAAGTGACTGCTGTTGTATTGAAATTGTATTACAAGTATGCTTTTCAATACATGGGAATTGGATAGATATTCACTACTGGTATCGGTAGATCTTTACCATGATTCCAGATTTAGCCTGTGAAGTGGTGTTGAAATTTTGTCAACCTTTTAAAATTTTCTATATTTCAAATATTGCAGATTCAACTCTCTGATGTTAATTACTGCTTGTCCTTGCCCAGATGCAGCAAAACAGGCACAAGCATGATACTATGTTTCACAGATGGGATTATGTTCTTCTGCAGGATTGCAGTGTTTTCCTTTCTCCAAACATAATGCTTCTCTTTTCGACCAAAGATTAAATTTATTTATTTATTACATCTATTTTGGTCTCATCCATCCACAAAACATTTGCCAATAGCCTAGGTAATGTAACAATAGCTTGTTTGAAAAAGTTGCAAGGAAGTTACTTATTCTAAAAAAAAAACATGAAAGCACTGTTTAAATTTGCAAGATTGCATTGAACAATCCACAAAACCTCTGGAACAATGTTCTTTAGACAGTTGAGACCACAGTGGAAATGTTTGGCCTCGTACTGCACCATATTTGGTGAAAACAAAATATATCATCAGCACAAACACCTCATACCAACTGTCAAGCTCCTCTATATTTCAAAGTATTCTAGAGTTAAATGATAGGCTATATAGTAAACAGTTAAAGCTGTTTTATATGTGGCCAAGAAAACTATCACTGAATTAAGGTGTTACAAAGGCCAGAGGTCAAACCCAACTAAAATGTTGTGGTGTTTCTTTACAAGAGCTGTACTTACATGTCCACAAATCTCATCAATTGTTGTTTTGTAAATATTAGGGCAAGATTACTCCAGATGAAAGTTAGAGGCTAAAACAAAAAAAAACAAAAAAAACAAAAAAATTAAAATATTTCTGCTAAATATAGCAGTGTTGGTCCTTTGAGATTTTGCTTACCTAATTTTAAGACTTTATATACAACAGATGTTTTGTTCTGATACACAAAACTGTAAAATAGTAACTGTTGTACTTTCTTTTTCCAATGACTGTACTTGCATTTGTATAAAGGATAGTTTTGCCTGTTTCAGTGTGAAAAGACTGATGTAAAAGTTGTAGCTCTTCAGTAAAGTAGTCATGAAGGTGTCTATGTCTAGTTTGTTTAACAACTCAACCAAATATATTTTTTAATATATATGTATATATCAAATGAAAATATTTGGTTGAGTAGTTAAACAAACTAGACATAGACACCTCCACGACTACTTTACTGAAGAGTAAAGTGCAGCCGATATATATACATATATACACTCACCGGCCACTTTATTAGGTACAACTGTCCAACTGCTCGTTCATACTTAATTTCTAATCAGCCAATCACATGGCGGCAACTCAGTGCATTTAGGCATGTAGACATGGTCAAGACAATCTCCTGCAGTTCAAATCGAGCATCAGTATGGGGAAGAAAGGTGATTTGAGTGCCTTTGAACGTGGCATGGTTGTTGGTGCCAGAAGGGCTGGTCTGAGTATTTCAGAAACTGCTGATCTACTGGGATTTTCACGCACAACCATATCTAGGGTTTACAGAGAATGGTCCGAAAAAGAAAAAACATCCAGTGAGCGGCAGTTCTGTGGGCGGAAATGCCTTGTTGATGCCAGAGGTCAGAGGAGAATGGCCAGACTGGTTCGAGCTGATAGAAAGGCAACAGTGACTCAAATAGCCACCCGTTACAACCAAGGTAGGCAGAAGAGCATCTCTGAACGCACAGTACGTCGAACTTTGAGGCAGATGGGCTACAGCAGCAGAAGACCACACCGGGTGCCACTCCTTTCAGCTAAGAACAGGAAACTGAGGCTACAATTTGCACAAGCTCATCGAAATTGGACAATAGAAGATTGGAAAAACGTTGCCTGGTCTGATGAGTCTCGATTTCTGCTGCGACATTCGGATGGTAGGGTCAGAATTTGGCGTCAACAACATGATACACTCACCGGCCACTTTATTAGGTACACCATTCAAGTAACGGGTTGGACCCCCTTTTGCCTTCCGAACTGCCTCGATTCTTCGTGGCATAGATTCAACAAGGTGCTGGAAGCATTCCTCAGAGAGTTTGGTCCATATTGACATGAAGGCATCACACAGTTGCCGCAGATTTTTCGGCTGCACATCCATGATGCGAATCCCCCGTTCCATCACATCCCAAAGATGCTCTATTGGATTGAGATCTGGTGACTGTGGAGGCCATTTGAGTACAGTGAACTCATTGTCATGTTCAAGAAACCAGTCTGAGATGATTCCAGCTTTATGACATGGCGCATTATCCTGCTGAAAGTAGCCATCAGATGTTGGGTACATTGTGGTCATAAAGGGATGGACATGGTCAGCAACAATACTCAGGTAGGCTGTGGCGTTGCAACGATGCTCAATTGGTACCAAGGGGCCCAAAGAGTGCCAAGAAAATATTCCCCACACCATGACACCACCACCACCAGCCTGAACTGTTGATACAAGGCAGGATGGATCCATGCTTTCATGTTGTTGACGCCAAATTCTGACCCTACCATCCGAATGTCGCAGCAGAAATCGAGACTCATCAGACCAGGCAACGTTTTTCCAATCTTCTATTGTCCAATTTCGATGAGCTTGTGCAAATTGTAGCCTCAGTTTCCTGTTCTTAGCTGAAAGGAGTGGCACCCGGTGTGGTCTTCTGCTGCTGTAGCCCATCTGCCTCAAAGTTCGACGTACTGTGCGTTCAGAGATGCTCTTCTGCCTACCTTGGTTGTAACGGGTGGCTATTTGAGTCACTGTTGCCTTTCTATCAGCTCGAACCAGTCTGGCCATTCTCCTCTGACCTCTGGCATCAACAAGGCATTTCCGCCCACAGAACTGCCGCTCACTGGATGTTTTTTCTTTTTCGGACCATTCTCTGTAAACCCTAGATATGGTTGTGCGTGAAAATCCCAGTAGATCAGCAGTTTCTGAAATACTCAGACCAGCCCTTCTGGCACCAACAACCATGCCACGTTCAAAGGCACTCAAATCACCTTTCTTCCCCATACTGATGCTCGGTTTGAACTGCAGGAGATTGTCTTGACCATGTCTACATGCCTAAATGCACTGAGTTGCCGCCATGTGATTGGCTGATTAGAAATTAAGTATGAACGAGCAGTTGGACAGGTTTACCTAATAAAGTGGCCGGTGAGTGTGTATGTATATATATATATATATATATATATATATACACACATTTTATGTTCTTCTTGTGTAATCACAATCAGGCTGCTTTTTACTTTTATTAGTCATTTTGTCATAAGTCATGCATGTTACATAATTTTAAAGCAATAACTAGTATTAGATATACTAAAAATAGTATTTAAACATTTTAGAACTGGTTTTATTATGGCCTCAACCCCAGGTACTAAAGTCATGCAGATCACATTTAGTCAGTAGCTCTTCATTCTATTCCAGGCCTTGTAGTGCCCACAGTCTTTACTCACTCACCTGTGTCTTTTCTGTTCTCTATTCAGAGACAGGTGGCCAGTGGGCGAGAGTTATAGAACGAAGCAGTGAAGCATAGAGAAGCAGAACATTAGATATTGCTGACTCCTTGCTGAACACAAACAGAGCACAGTAAGCCCACAGACCTGCTGCTGTTAGACCACATCTGACACATTAAAAGACAATGTTTGTATCACAGGCCTGCTGTGATGCTATATGAAATGCTGAAAACTCACCTTAGTCCTCTGTTTTAGTTTGTTTTTGTAAAATCTGATTTACTGTTCAGCTTTAAACATTTAATCTTTTTGTTGGCATTTGATGTCTCCCCACCCCCATACCAATACACTGTATACAGAGGGCAGCATATTTACAGGCCAACCATTGGTAAATCAAAAATAATTAATGCTTAAATCTAGTTAATGCAGTACTATAAAACCAGACACAACTCTGTGTGTAGGCCAAGTGCTGTTAAAGATTGTGCCTTCATTACTTGAGTGTAGTTCATGTTGAGTCTGCATTCATTACCTTAACATTGGGAGGATAGGACTCTTTAATTAACTTTCCCTTGAGTAGCAATGTGAGATTAGTAGAGCTCTTTCGGAAAAGCTTAATGCAGCATATTTTGAGCATATATGGTAGAACGGAGTTGGTCAATAAGTAATTGTCCGTCATATTTATATTTGTGAATTCAAGACTGAATTTTCTTTAATTCAAAAACATTTCACTGCACATACACTGCGCACCCAACCTAAAGTTTTCCTGGACTTGCGGCTGACTGAGAAGTTCCCGCCATGTGCATTCAGCAAGAGCGGATCGTATCTCCAACCCAAAGCTTCGCGCAGTCTATAGAACTGTGCATGCAGTGCGGCGCAACTCTGCGCGAGTGACGCATTGCAGGTCCGAACGGGCCAATCAGCAGCGGCTAGCTCTCACTACAACGTGCTGTGCGGCGCCCAGTGCATCACACACTAGCAGAATGTATAAATCCGCAGCGAAGTAGTTCTTACAATAAATGTACGCCTGGCCTTATATATTTTGCGAAAACTCGTATATCTGCTACAAAGTCATCTCGTGGAAAACAAATGCAATACGTGGACGCTTACAAACGGCAGAATTATGAGACTTTGCAATCATTTGAGAGCCAGAAGGCAGCGTGTTGGCGGATGGAGCCATAAAGGGCGGAGTTTAGAGCCCACCATTAAAGGCGCGTCAGGCAGTCTGCCATTGCATCCTGTTTGTTTGCCAGCTGCGACGTGTTGCGTTTGTGGAACTGTAGGTGCTGAAAGACCATGGTAAGAGCCATTGGTGTACTATAGCGTTTGACTTGAGTGCAAAATGCGAATGCTTTTTTTTTTTTTTTTTTTTTTTTTTTTTTTTTTTACACTGTAACGCGATATGAGGATTGATGTTTTTCCTCAACTGCATTCCATTCATTTCAAATCTACGTTTTCTGTTACTGAACGCGGGGTTTTGACGTGCTGTATAGTCTTATAGACACGTTGTACTATGCCTTATTTAGTGTGTGATTACCCGCTGTGATGATCAGTGTAGTTCTACCATCACTATAAACTAATAACGGCACTGTTACGATGTAACGCATCACAAAATGGCTCCGTGTGCTGTAATTATCTTGTCTTACAGCGCCTGGCGCATTTGACTCCTGATTTGGGAATGTTTCATCTCTCGAGTGCACATGTTTGTTAGTTTTCGTCCGCGTTCCACGCCCTATGTTTTTTTTTTTTTTTTTTTTTGAGAAATTGTTGCTGTTAATCATGCCAATTCGTGGCTACTGTAAGCGTGGCTGCGCGGTGGTTTCACCCGCGGGCTCTGCTCCTGGGTAGCGGGAAGAATCCAAGCACCTTAACACTTCTCGATCACATCCCTGCCAGTCGCCCAAAGACTGAAATGAAAATGTGATACGGACCGGGCATCTACTCAGAGAATAGATCAGTTCATACAAAACCCAGAACGAATAGCAGAGAACGGTCTTGTCATGCCTTTTTCTAAATCTGTTTTTTTTTCTCTCGTCTTCTTTACAGGCTGACCAGCTGACAGAGGAGCAGATTGCCGGTAAGCAATTTGCAGTGACACACGTGGCCGCCCCAGTGGATTTCCCTGCTTTTCCTCTTTCTCTCTTTCCTCCACCCCTCCCTCGCCATTTTTCTGCCTTGGATTTATGGTTTTCCCTTTTATGGCGCTGTCCTATTGCTGTGCTGGGGAAATGAATGGACGTCAATGCAACGCCCTGTTACTGAGTGCTTTTCTCCATACTAGCTTGGATTTGCAGTTCTAGTTTTTTTTTCTTTTTAGCTCCACGGGTTTAAAATGGTGCACAACCTGGCTTGCAGACCAAGTAGGCTTGGTAAGGGGTTTTATTGCTGTTGCCACAGGGGTGGAGTTAAAGTGTGAACACCCTGAAAGGAAATTTTAAAACTGAATAGAGCTCCCTGTAGAACCAGAATGGTTACCTAATGGTGTGTAATTTTTTACTCTAAGGATGGTTACACCTTGGATGACTTAACCTGAAACCATGTAATTGGTTCAGGTTTCCAAATATTCCTCTTATCTGCCCATTATCAAGGTGACCAAAGCTCAGTCACAATGGAAAATCTGAACTCAAAAAGCCTAATTTAGGTGACTGTGATTTGTCTCCACAGAGACATGTGAGGTTGCTTTTTGTGACGTGGGCACAGATGCTGGTGTGTGTTCCTGGAGATGGTGAAGTTACAGCTGTTGAGTGTTGCTTGAGATGATCAAAATGGCAGGCTATAAAGTAGCTTACTTAACATACTATGTTCAAAGTAAAGTCTGCATGACCTAAGGTTCAATAACTCCTCTAGAAAGTGTTAGGTCATGGCACTCTGTATAGGATTAAATGTTATTTGTAATGGATGTAAACAATGTATTGGTGATGCTGTTCAGAAGGACAGGTCCAAATAAAATGCCTGCCATTTGTTATGGATTTCTAGGTTTGGTAATTCCAGTAAATAGTCTTGATTTTTTTTTTTTTTCATTTGAGGAGAACTGCTTACAAAATAAATCATGATCAGTACATGCTTTATTGGATTCAGTGATTTGGTTACAACTGCTGAGAATTGCATGACCATGGTTTTGTAATACATTTAGTCATATGAAAATGTGCTTCAAAACAAGTGTGCTGGTGTTGTACTAAATGTTAAAAGTGGAAAATGCATAATGTACTTTAAAAGTTGCCTTGTGCCACATCTTTGTGTAGGTCAATTTGGCTTCTAGATTTTAAAGTGGTCACATTCTGGTTCTTCTTGTATGTGCTATTGTGATGTTCTGGACATTCCATTTATCTAAACTGTTACTTGGGTAAGTGCACAAGTGTAAACTTGGCCTCTAACTGGAGGCCTGGTCTATTCTAGGCTATGTGGAAGATGGCTGGAGAGTGTGCAACACTTGCCATGTTGTAACACAAAGTGCACTGAAGTAGTGTGTTCATGATACTTATCAGTGTAGACCGGTGTAATTAATAAAGAGGTATTTGGAAGATCAAAACGTAACGTTTTATTCTCCCCTCCCTGTTCTCTATTCTCAGAGTTCAAAGAGGCATTCTCACTCTTTGACAAAGATGGAGATGGCACAATTACGACTAAAGAGCTGGGCACTGTCATGCGCTCACTTGGCCAGAACCCAACTGAGGCTGAATTGCAGGACATGATTAATGAAGTTGATGCTGATGGTGAGCCACACAGATGCTTTTTATGTTTAGTCCTATAAAACAAGCCACGATGCTGATTGAGTTTTTGATAGGAAATGGAACGATAGACTTTCCTGAATTTTTGACCATGATGGCACGGAAAATGAAGGACACCGACAGTGAGGAGGAGATCAGAGAAGCATTCCGTGTCTTTGATAAGGCAAGTGGTGCTACTGGTAGTGGAGTTAAACAGACCAGCAAGTAAACTTGTATCTGACTTTTGAATCTGTATTCTAGGATGGCAATGGCTACATAAGTGCTGCTGAGCTGCGCCATGTGATGACAAACTTGGGAGAGAAGCTGACTGATGAGGAGGTCGATGAAATGATTAGGGAAGCAGATATAGATGGAGATGGCCAGGTGAACTATGAAGGTAAGCTAAGTCTCAGAACACTTGAGCAAAAAAATCTGAAACATTCGCACTTTGGTAGCTAACCCATAAATACATTAGGATGTCATGGGTTAGAATTGTTATAGGGTTACTCTAATTCCCGAGGTTAATATCTTCCTTTATCTGCATTTTCAGAGTTTGTACAGATGATGACGGCAAAGTGAAAGCCTTGTACAGATCCTTTCTCTCCTATAAATATGCCCTTTTTTTCCTTTCCTTTTTTTTTTTTTTTTCTTTCCCTCTTCTCTCTTTTTATTTTATCTGTAAAACATTAAGTCCCCCCTCTTCTTCCTGGCTGTCCAAAGGAACTGCATGTAAACTGCATAGGATCTAACTCCTCATGTCCCTTTCTTTTGCTGTCATGTTTTTTGGAGTGACTGTGCGGTTACACGATCAGGTGCTTGTTGCGGCGATAGGGGGCGGTGGTGCTCTAAAACTCTGGAGTCAGGTCTGTCTGGGGGCCCCCCACCCGATGCGTAGCAAGAGTGGAGACCTGCCAGCTGGTTTACCACTTGGTAACATTGGCAAGGCAACAATGTAGAGGAGTAACTCTCTGCATGGACTATGGACAAAGTATATAATATATAAAATTTATCAGCATTGCACTACTGCAAAAGAAAAAAAAAGAAAGACACGGGTGTATCTTCTAGATACTCGTACATAAACTCTTTTTGTATCTGCTGTTCTGTACAAGAGAACTTGTTCGAATCTTATGATGCTTTTTAATGTTTTCAATTTCTTTCCTTTTTTTTTTTTTTTTTTAAATAAGACTTATCATTGTCATGCCTCAAATAATCCATTCCATGTTGTATAATTTTTTTTTTTTTTTTTCAATAAAACTAATAACCCTAATTTGAAAGTTTGTTTGTAGAGCCTCCTTAAGCCCTAAAAAAAGCAGAAAGCTCTTCACAATATGTTAATTTATGCATCTCTGAGCTGATTTTGAGTGGTGTCTAACTGCTCCATCAACCAGAATGTTTACAATTGTAGTAGAAATGTTTGTAAATCATACAATGTATCTTGAGTCAACTGGTCAGATTCCAATGTATAATCAAAAGATAGGATGAGGGGATGTGGTCTCCTTGTCAAGCAAAATAAAATTAAACTACTATTGAATGACTATAAAACTGTTGCACTTCATTTGAATTTATTTCCCCCCCTTTTTTTTTTTTTGTCATGTTTTATTTTGACATTTGTGTGTTGATGCAGTCATGGAAAAATTAAATACTAGCCATGAGTAAACACTTGAAGTGGCAAACTGGTTTAAAAAGCACAATCTTGTATATTTGTGTTCATATTTGATGGGTGTTTGGCCAGTTTTGCTTATAGGTTTATTCGTGATCTCTCCTGGTGCTGTGGAATGCATACTGTCCTAATAGTATGAAAAATCTTACAGTACAATGTAGAAAATATTCAGCAAAATGCCTCTAATCTCCTGAGGGATACAAAAGACACATCTAATGTAGCTGCTCCATGTAATTTTAATTGTGTAGAAATGCAGCAAGCTGTCTAGCACTATCCAGTTTTTAGCTAAGCAAAACTGAAATGTTAAACTTTACAAGACAAATGTAAATGACTAAATTGGAGGCTTCGAAATTGCAACTTGGCAAAAGAGATCGGCATTGATCAGTTATTTACAGACATTAAAATGGTCAGATTGGATTTATAAACTACATGTTATATAAATCTATAAACATGTTGAATGTAACAAAAAACAAGCTACATTTAATAGTATATATAGATATACAAGGTTAAAGACGTTATAAATGGGACTTTACGTTAAAAATTCCAGTAGCTCTTCAATAATGGCTCAAATATTTCTGCTGCTTGCTTTATTCATACAGTGTTTACAGTGTAAAAGATTCAAAAGCTTCGGTTCATATAGAGCTGAACAAACTGGAAATTAAAAAAATCGTGGCAACTTTTCAGGTGATGTAGAGAAGGTTGTGTCAGAAAGGACATCCTGTGTAAAATGCCAAATCAAACATGCAGATTAATAATTTGAGGTAAAGTGGATGATCTTAAATACTCATTTAAGTTAACAAAATGATGTACAATGCGGTAGAGCTTGAAGTTGAAAGTGAAAATGGTGAAGTGGATGGTATAAAGTTGCAGATTGAATGTTGTTGAATCTGACAAAATTCAGTGATGTACTGCATGGACATGGTGGCACTGACCAAAAGACATGAGCGGGAGCTGAAGGTAGCAGAGATGATGTGATTCTTATTGCTAGTGATAAGGATGAACAAAATGAGGAATGTTTTGTAGTAGGATGGCACAGGTACAACATTTTGGAGACAGGGGAGTACGTTTGTGGTAGTTTGGTAGTTTGTGTGTATCTGTAAAGAAAAAAGTTTTTTTTATTGGCAGGATGTTAAATGATGCAGCCCTACAGGCAGGTAAAAGAGAGGAATTCCAAACAGGAGATTTATACATATGATGAGGTAGGACAGGTGGTTTGAGTGACTGAGGAGGATGCTCAGGACAAACTGAGATGGGAGTATAATGATCCACCATGGCAACCAATGATGGAACAGCCAAAAACAAGAAGTGATATATTGGTTCTGTTTAACAGTAAGTATAACTTAAAATATTAAGTTTTTGTTGTCTTTCAATAAACAATTGGTCAGGTAATTTGAAACTCAAGTCTTCCGTTTAATCCTATGCTAGGGAGTCGCAGGGTGGTTCCCCTTGCCTATCCAGGGGAGAATGTTTTGTGCACTGGGTAGATGAATCCAGGCACAAGGCAACAATCCATCACTTGGCACACTCACACAGACACAAACACACATTATATAGGGGCAATTTAGAGCAGCCAATTCACCTTGAATCCATGGTATTGGACTGTGGGAGGAAACTCCACCTAGATTCGATTTCTATACCTGGATTTCCAATGCTGAGAGGTGAACATGCTAACCACTAAGCCACCGTACCATCCACAAGTGAGGTAAATTAAGTAAAATCTACTTATTTTCTTAAATTCTTTTCTAAATTATGTTGCCATACAAACCAAAAAACCTGCAGATCACCAAATAACATATATTCCATATATTGTGCACTGATGTACTGGCAACACATAATACCATATGATACAGAAAATACTACTTTCTTTAGTGTGTACTGTGGTTTTAGACCCATGGAAATTCATCAGATGCAACATTCTATTGTAATTGTAAAATTATTATTTGTAGGTACAGATTTTATGTGAGGTACAAATACATATTGGAACATATAAATTCTGTTAATGATATGGATAGTGAGGGATATTAAATAACTGAAAATAAAATATCCTTTTTAAAAAGATTTGATCATTTATCAAAATACCCAATATTATAAATACAATTTTTGAATTGCATTTAGTATTATTCACCAAAATTTGAGAATACTGAACAAGTCATCTTTCACTTAGTTACAGACCATCTGTATGTACATGGGATTTTTTTAAAGGTGTGACACTGTGTTGCATTTGGTGATCACAAAAACTCTGCTATAAGGCGCTGCCAAGTTGTGTGGATATGTGAGACAGATTGGCAGCTGTTACATGCTGATAGAGGAGTAAGAGTGCTAAGCCCTCCACTGGGTGCCATTACAGCCAATATTAAGGCCTTGTTTAGTTTTAGGAGTGTGCCATCTCAATAAAGGAATGTGCACTGACATAGGTTAAGCTTCAGATCTTTATATTAGAATTATAATGTTAACAACGGTGGTAATTGCAGAGAAAAGAAAATATACAGTTGGGTTAAACGAAGACATTTCTGGGGCTATAAAGTGCAAAGGTAAAATAAAATAAAATTAAAATAATCTATTATGTTTGCTTCCATTATAGACATATAAATGTAAAATTTACATTGGTGCCCAAAAGTCGGAAAGAACCAGTGTTTTAAATGGTATTCATTCATTCATTCATTATCTCCCGCTTTATCCTCTATTAGGGTTGCGGTGGGGTTCCCCATGCCCATCCAGGGGAGAACGTCTCGGGTGCTGGGCAGATAGACCCAGGACAGGGCGCCAATCCATCGCTGGGCACACACTCACTCACACAGACACACTCTATATGGGGCAATTTGGAGAATTCAATTGACTTGATCCATGTTTTTGGACTGTGGGAGGAAACCGGAGAACCTGGAGGAAACCCACGCAGACACGGGGAGAACATGGAAACTCCACCCAGATGGGGATTCGAACCGGGAATCCCTAGTGCTGAGAGGCGAACGTGCTAACCACTCAGCCACCGTGCCTCCCTAAATGGTATTTAAAACTAATTAAAATGCATTGTTTGGTCTGTTCACACTTGCCAGGGTTGGTTAGAATAAAATCACTGGAGTAGTCTGGAACCAGACCCAAAAATTAAATTACAAGAGCAAATATGTAATTTCATAAAATGTCAGGAGAAAATGATCAGAGTGTGTACATCAATAAACATGAAGATAAAATGAGTTTGGTCTACATTTCTGTTCTAAAAGTATTTTTTAAACAGATCAGAGTATTTTTTTACAATCATGCATACACTAAAAAGCTTCTCAGCTGGTAAAAATGTTAAAGTGCACCGATATTACAGCACAGTAGAAGGAGAGTAATGCATTCTGAAAGGCATTATTTATTGAAAAGATTCAAAATTGCCCTTAAATTATTAATTATAAAGTTTAAATAAGTATACAACAGAGGCATGCAAGTTGTTTAAATACAACTGTTGAGATTTCACTTATTAGACAATATACTTTTTAGCTAATTATAAATTTACATTTGAAATTGTATGTTTCTGAAAAGAAGAAAACTATTTTAAACAATTCTGTATAAAACAACTTACAACTACATTGCTTCTACAAATGATAATACTTACATATATAATCATCTTTTTTATTTTTTTACCGTAGGTTACTCATTAAATATACTTTGTATATACTCTTTAATTTGTTCTTTAATAACCAGGACCCCTCAGAACCACTGTGGATTAGATGATAGATGATTAATTCATTTTATATATATGTACATTATTACTGTTTTATACTGTTTTACATCTTTCACATCTTACCTGAGACATTACATTCAAGATTCCAGTAGCTCTTCAATAATGACTCAAATATTTCTGCTGCTTGCTTTATTCATACAGTGTTTACAGTGTAAAAGATTCAAAAGCTTCGGTTCATATAGAGCTGAACAATCTGGAAATTAAAATAATTGTGCCAACTTTTCAGGTGATGTAGAGAAGGTTGTGTCAGAAAGGACATCCTGTGTAAAATGCCAAATCAAACATGCAGATTAATAATTTGAGGTAAAGTGGATGATCTTAAATACTCATTTAAGTTAACAAAATGATGTACCATGCGGTAGAGCTTGAAGTTGAAAGTGAAAATGGTGAAGTGGATGGTATAAAGTTGCAGATTGAATGTTGTTGAATCTGACAAAATTCAGTGATGTACTGCATGGACATGGTGGCACTGACCAAAAGACATGAGCTGGAGCTGAAAGTAGCAGAGATGATGTGATTCTTATTGCTAGTGATAAGGATGAACAAAATGAGGAATGTTTTGTAGTAGGATGGCACAGGTACAACATTTTGGAGACAGGGGAGTACGTTTGTGGTAGTTTGGTAGTTTGTGTGTATCTGTAAAGAAAAAAGTTTTTTTTATTGGCAGGATGTTAAATGATGGAGCCCCACAGGCAGGTAGAAGAGAGGAATTCCAAACAGGAGATTTATACATATGATGAGGTAGGACAGGTGGTTTGAGTGACTGAGGAGGATGCTCAGCACAAACTGAGATGGGAGTATAATGATCCATCATGGCAACCATGACAGCCAAAAATAAGAAGTGATATATTGGTTCTGTTTAACAGTAAGTAAAACCTAAAATATTAAGTTTTTGATGTCTTTTAATAAACAATTGGTCAGGTAATTTGAAACTCAAGTCTTCCGTTTAATCCTATGCTAGGGACTAGAGTCGCAGGGTGGTTCCCCTTGCCTATCCACGGGAGAATGTTTTGTGCGCTGGGTAGATGCATCCAGGCACAATGCACCAATCCATCACTTGGCACACTCACACAGACACACACTACATAGGGGCAAAAAAAAAAAAAAGAGTGTGGAAACTCCATACTCAGTTTATGAACTTTATTCATTCATTCATTCATTATCACCCGCTTTATCCTCTATTAGGGTCGCGGTGGGGTTCCCCATGCCCATCCAGGGGAGAACGTCTCGGGCGCTGGGCAGAAAGACCCAGGACAGGGCGCCAATCCATCGCTGGGCATTATCAACTTAAATAATAATAAACCAAAAATCCTCTAGAACATTGTAAGAAACTAATAAAAGAAGTTGAACACTCAAGTCATTTTTCATCTTGGCTTAGCTTTTGTTTAATAAATTATTTATATTGTGCCTCATTCATGCATGTGCTATCCCTGCATATAAAGACTACACACTGATCATTAGCGAAAACTCCAACAGGTGGGTTAATTACCTCTAATTAACTCCATTTGGGTGTTCAGCTTCAGCTAAATGGGTGGTGGCATGGGAATTTTCAGAACCAGCTGCATAATCGGGGCTGGGGTGCTGGTTCAGGTGTTACACTCCATAAACTTTGTGCAAGTGGTGTGTGAATGGGAAGTAAAAAAATGGGCAAAACAGGTCATGTAATGAAATTCCAACTCTGGCTTGTATGTGCTTGTGAAAATTGTGTGGTTTTATCTTAGTGTGAGTCTGTAGTCCCAGATCTCAGTCCAGCATGATACAAATTCCTTGCATGGCTCTCCATAATCCTCCAGTACTCATGATGCACTGCCATCATTTTGACTGATTAATCTCAGTGCTATGGTGAGATCTACAATGTAGAAGAAAATATAATGAATAATGTTATTCTAGATGCTTTAAATGTTGATATCTAAGAACATCGGTGGTATTTCAGCATGGCACTAGTGAATGATAATTTCAACAATCCATTTGGTGCATTTGGAGGCAGACCTGGTACTATTTGTACCTGTTCAGAAAAGTGTCTGAAATAAGCATGGCTTGGTGTAGGTTGGCATTCAATCTTTATTGCATATGGAAATTGTTTAACACGGCCAAAAAAGGTGCAAAATAAAGCTTTACTTTAATAAAATGAAAGGTTAGTGGTTTAACCAACATTTGAGCCATGAGGCAACAATCTGCAACAGGCTGTTAGAGGCTGTTGATGAGCTACATGAAGTGCTTCTCACTTGGGTAGCAGGAGGTGTTTCCTCTTATGTCCTTTTTAAAAAGCCTTTGGGAAACAGATCGGAGGACAGGAGATCATGTTGTAACTTCTAGTGGACTCAAGTGGCACTTAATAATAGTAGATAGCTCTTCTGGACATGAATAATGAGCATCAGGCCTGTGGGAGCTGACTGTAAGTCTCCTCATCTCATCCTTGGAAAAAAATGAGTTCAGAGTAAATTCTTAAACACTTTTGTAGTCTTTGCCATCATCGTTAGTGGACTATCTTGGTGTGAGGTGACCGCATTACTCACTTTCTAAAAGGTCCAACCTATTATAATATTTCAAAGTGTAATACTTTACCTTTGCAACGCAAATCAGAACCCTAAATCCGAAAACAGATGTTTTTACAAAGGAACAAAGTTTAGTGGCTTACTGTGGAGGCATTCAAAGCATTCAAAGCCTTTTACCCTCTGAAGACCTTAAAATATATGATTCACAGGCTGATTAATTATAATTTTTCCATAAATTCTGGTCAGTCCACTTCCTGGCTTTTTCCCAGTCGTGACGCTGGTTGTGCCACTGGTTGATTGATTATTTACGCCCTCTTGCATTGTCAGAGAGTTTATCGGTTTTGATCAGACATTTTCAGAGAATTAAAACTTGTCAAAAATATGACTCGACTTTCAGCATTAACTCAGATGGAAATAAAATAGGACTGCTTATCAGAACTAATTGAACTCCTTTTGAGAAAAAAAGAGGATGGATTCTATAAACATTTTCAGGATTTTATCAGAAATTTTGGTGAGTGTTATTTTCCTAAATAATATTGCAATATTATGATGTTATTGTTTGTGATTTTTTTTATGTATGGTTACATAAGTTGTATATCTGTGATGCACCAGCTTTTCCTATATATATTGCATTTCTGCATTATAGGATCCTATCCTAATATTCAGGAAATAGGAAAACGGTTTGGAAAACCCTCTTTTGTCAAGCAACTAGTTATGAATTTTGGACAACTACATTTAAATGTTTGTGAGAACATTTTTGGAAAGCTATCTCAGCTCAGTTTCCTTTTTCAACAGTTTTTGTTGAAAAAACTGTTGAAATTCAATTACCTTTGAACTTGCAGTGACCACCCTAAAAGTGGTTGCAACTTTATATTAAATAATTAATTATATTTATAGAATCATAATAATATAATATAATTTTAATTATTAAAAGGTTCAGTTTTCTGTTTTTCTTCTTTTGAAGTAATTTGTGCTGGTCTGAAAAAAGTAATTAAAGTAGATCTTCTTAGATATAATATTTTACCATACTTTTACAAATGAACGTTAATGTTAAAAACTAAAATTGTACTTTTAGGTCAAAAGTCAAAATATAGCAGAAACCAACTACAAGTTTAAGGTTGAAGTACAGTTTATTTAGATGTTACATTTTATTTTGCATTATCTCAAACCAACTTTATACTGTAATTTTCTAAGACTGACCCTCTAAACTTAAGTCAAACAGGACAATGTCAATGGGATTCGTTTATATAGAAAGAAAAGTTATGAGTAGCAATGAGTTGGGAAACTCATCCTCCTTGGCCTGGCAGAGTTTCATTTACTCTAACAAATCACCACTGAGCAAAACCCTATTATAATGCATAAGGTGTAATTCCTAAATGAACTGTCTTTCCTTGTATATAACATTGCCTTTGGATTTAAAAGCTCTCTTCTGAACTTGAAGTCACAAGATCATACATTATTTTTCATTGACATCAAGCAGACAAGTAGAAAAGATATTTCTGATGTGCCTGTATAAAAAAAATTGCATGGTAAAAACCATTTTTTAGTGGCCTATTATTCCTTTTCTCTTAACCGATTGTCTGGTGCTTAGCTTGCATATGTTATGAACTGGAGCTCATTATCTTGCTACCTAGACCACTTTGTCAACTCTGGTCTGGCTGGCATGCCTCATAGCCATCTCTGCAATGCAGCACAGTTAATGCAGACTGGCCACCCTTTTAATACCAGAGCTTTTGTGAAAACGTTCACATTTTCATAGCTCATTAATTTGGAACAAAGAAGTCACTGTCACACAAAAAACAGCTGTTTCCTATAATTCCCACCTCACAATCACAAACAGAACCAGCGAGAGCCAATGAAATGTATGAGAGATCAATCCCACTGTTATGACTCATATTGTCACGTATCCATCTCATCACCCCCTTCTGGACTGTTTTCCCTGTGCGTACTGTTTGGGCAAAACTGAAGTCTGAAGTGGTCAGTAACCATCAAAAGTGTTCTAATTAGGGAACAGTAGTAACCCAGCGACAGGGTACTCAAGGATAAATGGTGCACATGGGGAGCAAAGGCTGGTCATTGTCTGATCCAATAGATGAGCTACTGTATCTCAAATTGTTGAAGAATGCTGTTCCTGATAAAAATGTTTAAAATACACAATGATTACGTAATGTTGCATAGTCACAGACCAATCGGGTGTCCATGTTGACCCCTGAGTTGAGCATGAGCCTAGTCTGAAGAATCTTTATTTTTTTTTACATTACATGGATGTGTGTGTGTGTGTGTGTGTGTGTGTGTGTGTGTGTGTGTGTGTGTCTGTGTGTCACATGCCTGGTGAACATATAGCACATGGATGCACAGTGGAGGGTAAAGATGAAGGTAAGCCGGCAGAGGCTGTGTGATGCTTTGAGCATGAGATTCTTTGACATGTGCCACTTAAACATAAGCATTATTGCAGACCATCAACACCTTTCATGGAAACAGAATTACTGATGGCTGTGACCTCATTTAGCAGAACAATGCATCCACAAGCAGAAATAGTTAAGAAAAAAGGTCCAGCAACAATTTGTTGTGGTGAAATGGCCTATACATTCATAAAAGTATAAAAAGGGTTCCAAATCAAACATCCATCCATCCACTAGGGTCGCGATGGCACTAAGCCACCGTGCCACCACAAATCAAACAATTGAGGCAAAAATATGAGATGTGATAATTTATTGAGGAAAATTATACAATTTTACTTTTTTGATTTGCAAAAGTATGTAAACATTATGTGGACAACAGGTTTTAGCTGCAAGGTCTGTGTCAAAGATAAAAAAGTTACAGATGCAAGGGAGAGCATTAATTGCATTATAATATGCAATATAGTTGTTGTGAATATAGTATCACAATCAAGTCAGTGAAAATGAGTGTGATGGGTCACAGAGATTTCAATGTACTTTGGTTGATTTTGAGAGAGTTATTGGAGATGAAGGCAGAGAGACAGAGAACCAAAGGAAAAAACTTCAGAAACATGGAGGGAAATGATGTGTAGGTCAGAAGTGGTACAACAGAATATCATGATGATATTGAGTTGATTGCAAATTAAATTAAATTAAAGCAAGACTGGATATGAATAAAAGAAATAAATCTGTATTTTTTTTATTTGTTATATATACATTTGGTCCATAAATATTTGGACAGAGACAACATTTTTCTAATTTTGGTTCTGTAAATGACAACAATGAATTTTAAACAAAACACTTCAGATGCAACTGAAGTTCAGACTTTCAGCTTTAATTCAGTGGGTTGAACAAAATGATTGCATGAAAATCTGGGCAACTAAAGCATTTTATAAACACAATTCAGGGGCTCAAAAGTAACTGGAAAAATTAAGTAATTGTAAATGAAATATTTGTTTCTAATACTTGGTTGAAAAAACTTTGTTGGCAATGACTGCCTGAAGTCTTGAACTCATGGACATCACCCGATGCTGTGCTTCCTCCATTTTAATGCTCTGCTAGGCCTTTCCTGCAGCAGTTTTCAGTTGCTGTTTGTTTGTGGGCCTTTCTGTCTGAAGTTTAGTCTTTATGAGTAAAATGCAGGCTCAATTGGGTTGAGATCAGGTGACTGACTTGGCAATTCAATGTTTGGCTGGATTTGAGCACACAGTATGTCTCTGAATACCTCAGAATTCATCCGGCTGCTTCTGTCCTGTGTCACATCATCAATAAACACAAGTGACCCAGTGCCTCTGGCAGCCATGCATGCCCAAGCCATCACACTGCCTCCACTGTGTTTTACAGATGATGTGGTATGCTTTGGATCATGAGCTGTACCATGCCTTCGCCATACATTTTTCTTTCCATCATTCTGGTAGAGGGTGATGTTGGTTTTGGCTGTCCAAAGAATGTTCTTCCAGAACTGTGCTGGGTTTTTTTTTTAGATGTTTTTAGCAAAGTCCAAACTAGCCTTTTTATTCTTGAGGCTTAAGAGTGGCTTGCACCGTGCAGTGAACCCTCTGTATTTACTTGCATGCAGTCTTCTCTTTATGGTAGACTTGGATATTGATACGCCTACCTCCTGGAGAGTGTTGTTCACTTGGTTAGCTGTTGTTAATGGGTTTATCTTCACCATGTAAATTATTCTCCAATCATCTACCACTGTTGTCTTCTGTGGGCATTCAGGTCTTTTTGCATTGGTGAGTTTACCAGTGCTATCTTTTTTTCTCAGGATGTAGCAAACTGTAGATTTTGCCACTCCTAATATTGTAGAAATTTCTCGGATGGGTTTTTTTCTGTTTTCTCAGATTAAGGATGGCTTGTTTCACCTGCATGGAGAGCTCCTTTGACCACATGTTTTTTTTAACAGCATAATCTTCCAAATGCAAGCAGCATGCTTAATATCAACTCCAGGCCTTTTGTCTGCTTAATTGAGAATGACATAACAAAGGAATTGCCCAAACCTGCCCATGAAATAGCCTTTGAGTCAATTTTCCAATTATTTTGGTCCCTTTAAAAACAGGGTGGCACAGGTTAAGGAGCTGAAACTTCTAAACCCTTCATCTAATTTTAATGTGGATACCCTCAAATAAAAGCTGAAAGTCTGGAATTTATGTCCATGTCAATTAGATAATTATAACTTGAACATATTTCAGTCAACAAAATTTGCGTCAGTGTCCAAATATTTATGGACCTAACTGTATATACTGCAAATATCTGTATCATATTCATACATGTCCCAGGTAAATTTATCGTTGCTGTATGTTTTAAGCAAGTAAATAAAACTATTTCCTAAAATAGTGTCTGGAACAGTGAAACTCTAATCTGTGTTTAGGGGACATCCCAAGGGCTTGTGGGAGCTTACAGGTCATCTTAGAATGGGTCATGTTCAGAGCATATCCCGAGTACAACAATAGCAGCCTGTGGTCGCAGTTCATTTGATTCCATTATTGACAGGTGTGTTAGCATTACAGTAGAGCTCTGTTAAATGATGCGTGCAAGTTTGAAGAGACTGAGGGCTCAGTGGAGTTCATTTGAGAGCAGGCCTTTTGTTTGCATTTGTGAAATATAAAGCGGGTGTGGACGATTACCTTTTTTGTCTCCATTTCGATGAGGAAACTTGTTCAGCTAAATGATTCAAAATTTAACCAGGGCTGTTGTGCCAAATGCTTTACAGAATGGCCGTTTGAGCTGTACAAGAAGAAAAGAGATGAAACACAATATGGCAATAATAAACAGAAAGTAATAAAACATGAAAGATCAGTCAGCGTTCATTAATTCAATAATTAAGATAAGAAGATATTGGGTGTCTGGTATTGACAATAGAATGATATTTCTTTTGACATTTGTAATGATTTTTATATTTTGCTGAAGCCTGAATCAGTGAAATGTGCTATATGATTAGCACATCTGGCTAGCTTTTCTAGCACAGTATAGAAGTGATGGTTCATTTCAAACACACATCAATCAAGAAGCAGGGTGGCTGGATGTCTGATATGCAACCCAATCTAGAAACCTGACCTATTTTACCACAGCAAATGCAACGAGTAGATAACTGTAGTAACCAGATCAGGAGTGTGCATACATACACACAGACACACATGCAGACAGACTGACAAGTCAGACAGACAGACAAACACACACACACACATACACACACACACCTAACTGAAACTGTCAAATAAAATATATACTTAATATATATATAAACTCATATATATATATATATATATATATATATATATATATATATATATATATATATATATATATATATATATAAAAGTACAAATTAATTTAATTTAATTACTTCATTTATTAATAAAAACATCATGTGTTTTGAATTTGAATAACATTAGTGATTTGGTTGAATTGGATGGTTAGTCTGATTGTTAGTTTGGTTGTTTACCTATTTTGCCCCCAAAAAATAAAAATGCACAGTGATCTTGAGGTCCAATAATCCTTGGAAGTACTTTAGTGTATACAGTGCCTTGTGGTACAGAAATTACTCATATTGTGTTCTTATTATTTCATTCCATCATTACGCACTTATGACAGCATAATAATTGCATCATAATATGCAATATAGTTGTTGTGAATATAGC
The DNA here is from genome assembly GCA_019802505.1 of Corydoras sp. C115. NCBI lineage: Eukaryota > Metazoa > Chordata > Actinopteri > Siluriformes > Callichthyidae > Corydoras > Corydoras sp. C115. The sequence continues at coordinate 8,244,985 of JAFMOC010000007.1, forward strand.
ATTGTTAAATATGAATCACAAACAAGGCAGTTTGTGTGTTTGTGTGTGTGTGTGTGTGTAAGTGAATGTGCCCAGCGATAGATATAGTTAAAGTTGTTAAGCAGCTTGTTAGTATAGCAGCACTTGTCAACAATAATCAATTTTAATATAGTCCAGGCAAAAGTAATTTTGTGACTTAAGTAGAAAATTACAACGTATTTTTTCATACAAGAAGCCTTCCCACCCATCTCTCTAATGCATCCTTCATTGCCTTTTACATCGATCACTAATTACTAAGCATTTTCAGGCAGGAGAAGCAAAGGGATATTACAGGGCACTTCTCACCTAACTAATTATTTAGCAAAATGTTTCTATCTGTCTAGCACCCATCATCAGCTCATGTCAGAGTGGCAGGCCATACCATTCATTAAATCTGTCTCCTTTTAGCAGCCACTGTCATGACCTCTCCATGTGGGCCAATACATTACCTGGGTCAGCCCTAGCAATTGAAACCCAGTTACCTCCCTTGCTGTGGGTCACAATCGTTAACTTGCACACAAAAAAGAACAACTAAATGGAAAATAGAAAAAAGAGATAGAATTCAAAGTGAATAGTGTGCTGTTATACTCCTTTACTGTCATTTGTAAAAGATACAAAAACAGAAATCTGACAGTCGTGGTAGCTACAGACTTCATTGTCAGTGAACACAGGAAACATGGAACACTGGTGAGACATTTTGATGATGCGGTATGTATACAGCAAACAAGACAGTAAGACTATTATTAATTAATAATAACTAGAAATTAGAAGGTCTAGAAGGTCAGCTATATTATGTTATCACATATATTAATGTAAAAATAGCAAAATAAATGAATAACTAAAAATAAATTATGAGGGAATTGAAGTAATAAATGGTTAACAAAGGCTTCTTTCAACAACAGGCATACAATGACAAAGCATCGCACTAGTTAAAAAGCCAAACCCTTCTAGCCTTCAGACAGTAGCACTCTGGCTTTAAGCGGAAGAAAACACTTCTGCTTTAAGAAACCCACAGTATGACTCTTACATAACAAAAGTCCACTGAATTCTGAGCATCTTTTTTGACATTAACAGCCTCTGCAGCCGAAAAAAAGCACAGCACTGTTTTTAAAAAAATCCCTTAGTGCCAAAATATCCCCACATTTAAGACTATTCCAGTCCTCCCAGTAACTTAACAAAGAGCTGGCTGCTAGGCAACCACAGCAGCTCTACAGAAAGAAAAAGGAGGCTTCCAGTTTCACAGCAGCACTGGAAATATTACACAAGATCTTACTGAGCCACAACCACAGCAATCAAATTATAGATCTGCAAAACAGTGGTGTACAGCAAATGCAAATAAATGGGACACACAAACAAAAAAACCTTTTGAAATTAATCTTTATAAAAAAGGGCATTTAAATAAAATACATAAAATCACACAATGTTTTGCAATAAACTCCCCTCTCTGTCTGTCTCTGACACAGACAGAGATCACACAGCATGTTTCTGTCTAACATAGTACACACAATATATTTTAAATTATATTTACGCTGTAATTTGTGCTGAAGAAGACAACAATAAGTTAAAACAAAATATTTAGTTTATGATTAATTATTTAACTTTTAATAAATATAATTTCCATTAACAGCAAACATTATCTGATGGTTTCTTAATCTTTATGCAGTTGTATGTACTAATAAAATTAAAACGATTATTATTAAAACGAGAATTGCTAAAAGCCTGATATCACAGTTCTCGAGGAATGATGGTGAATGGTCTGATAGGACAACTAGCCTCCAACTCCAGGGCTGTGAGGAAGCAATCAGGGGCCTGAGAGCTTCCACGGGTTTGTAGCGCCTCTCCCAGGCCACTCCATGCCTCGTGAGCCAGGCTGTGGGTTTGAACAGCATCCCTCAGTACCTTCTCTCCCAGCCCCACCCTGCCCATATGTATCAGAAGCTTCCCCTGCACAGACAGAATGCTATTTAGAGGACATTTCTTTTAAATGTTAAAAACAGAAACAGGAAAAAAATGATAATTTGATGGCATAGATGATTAGTTTACAAAATGCAGAGGCAAATGGAATGATAAAGCTGATAAACAGATGCTCATATTTTTATCATCTGTGTAATTAACATTGTTTATTAATATTCCAGAATAAAAGCATTGTTGTAAAATGTTATCTATAAAATTATTATAAACCTTTACATAACTTTGTTAATGCAGCAAACATGTCAGTTTTGGGGGTGCATGTTACATTTAACATTCAGTTAAAAGACTGTTGTTCAAGAGGCAAATATAATAGCTATTTTTACGCATTTTGTTCAGGTCAATAATATGGTTATGCTGTATTTCAATTTTGTGGAGGAAAATGTTTTGTTTTAAAAACTTACTTTTATTTCTTGAAAACCAAGACTATAATATATTTTACACATATAATTTACTCAATTGCAAAAATTTGTCAACATGCATTTCTAGTTAGCTATATCTGTCTGCATTCTTTTTGCAGTATCATGTGCTTACATAAACTACATCGCACAGAATACCTCACTATGTGTTTGCATTTGACAGACTGCTGTTGTGTGCTACACACTAAATAACATGTCTGGACAATGTCTGGAACTGATTTTCTGAACTTTGTTCAAAAAAGTTATGTAAAGACACATTTTTCTTTTGATTTTGTCTTTTGTTTTGTCCGGATTGATGCTTTGCCCCTGTCCTTTTTCTAAGGATACTGCAGAATTAGGTCATCTGAATAGACCCTGAAATTGAGTTTTGTGTCATGTAGTGATACAGCAGACCCCACATTACACAGGCCAGTTTAGTGCTGTTAATAATAAATAGCAGTAGGCATAATACATTTTGCACATTAGCATTAACTTTCGTTTGAACAGGAAAAATGCATCATAAAAATATATGGGATATGGGAGAGAGAGACTCATGCACACGTGTGCATGGTCCTTAAATTGTTTAACATTGAATAAATCATACTGAAAAAAAATCCATAAATGTTGCAAAGGAATTACATATTTGAGTTTTCCCCTCAGGAGGATATGTTAATATACTGACATTTAGAAACCAATAAAATGTAATTTAATTTTTGCATATAACTCTTATTTTAGAGTGTATGCAGTCATTGGTCCTTTAAATCTATATGAACATGTTACACATCCGATTCCAAAACTGATAATGAGCTTATTGGGAAATATTTCTCCTTTTTAAACAGTCACTAGGAACAGCTGATATGTGAAAAAAAAATTGAGTGTGTGTAAGGCAAGGGTAAAGTAAAAATGTTTTTGGTATGATAAAAAAAACCTCAGAGATAAAGAGAACCATAGCAAACTAATTAGAGAAAAAAAATCACACTAGGTCATATAGTTGGTGCAGAAAATTATCCAAATAGGTTATAAATGTAAGTACAAATGCATGTAAACTTCTAGAATTAGCAGTTAATTCAAAAGTATAATGATGAAAATCAGGTGTGAGTTCTCTCTGTTCTATTTAAAGACTTTCAAAGTCTGATCTCTCAACACATCAACAGGTTGAATAATGGCATGAACAAAAAGGAAGAATTGCTGATGATGCTCATTTGTTTAAAAAAGGTCAAAATCATCTCTAGCGAGTTTTCAAATAACTTTAAAACATTTCGACCGACGGATATAAGTTTGTAAACTTTTAATGGCCATTACTATTCATTCATTCATTCATTCATTCATTCATTATCTTCCGCTTAATCCTCTACTAAGGTCGCGGGGGGGTTCCCCATGCCCATTCAGGGATGAAGGTTTGGGGTGCTTGGTAGACACCCGAACAGGGTGCTAATCTATTGCTGGGCACATTTACCTTGAATCCATGTATTTGGACTGTTCTAGGAAACTGGAGAACCTGGAGAAAACCCACACGGGCATGGGGAGAATATGGAAACCTGAGAGGCGAACGTGCTTACCACTAAGCCACTGTGCCGCCCTGACCATAACTAATGTAAATAAATATTTCTGTTAATTTAATATATGAATTTCGCAACATTAGCCATCTCATTTTCCCAAGAACAGATTGATGTATTTACATCAATCTACATCTATCCACATTGTACACTGTTCCTCATGTCTAAACAAAATCACACAGACTTGATAACACACACACAGTAATAAACACAGAATATAACTCTGAGACATGAGGTTGAAATAGTGATTTGACATGAGAGGTAACACACACACACACACACACAGCTCTGCTATATCTCAGTAACAACAGATGGCAGATGATTATGCGGGCACTTCAAAAGCTGAGAGCAGATGAGAGTAGCTCCTGGTAAAAAAAAAAAAAAGCAAGATGGAAATATAGTGTAGGAAAAGCATAACACTAGGAAAAGCATAAAAGAAAATAGAAAGTTCAAGTTAATTACATGGTACATAAAATAGGTTTCTTGTTTTTTTTTTTAATTCTTACTATGCACATTCCTTTTGCAAATAAAAATACATGATAAGAAAGACGGTGCTCTGTTGTCACAACACAGAACAGAACAAGAAAAATCTTAACTGGTATAGAAACATCACATTTGTGAAAGTAAATTAAATTAAGAAATACTATATAAAATTGTAAATACATCACCCACCCACTAAATTTATAATTTTTTTTTATTTACTAACTGAAACTAGATATGTTTTGGGTGCTGAGGCTTATCCCAGTCAGTAAAAGGTACTGTAAAACAGTCCATCACACAGACATATTCACACTTGGGGGCAATTTAACATGTTTAATATACTTTACTCACATGTCTTTGAACTTTTAGAGGAAAGTAGAGTGGAGTATACATAGGAAATCCTATGTATACAGATGAATAATGTGAACAATGAAATGATCTTTGCACCTGTCCAGCATTCAAACCTAGAACTTTTTTGCAAGGAAGTGTAAGTGCTGACCACAGTTCCATGCCTCTCCTACACAATCTTGTAATATATAATATATATATATATATATAATATTATATATAACTTTTGGAATATAGTGCAGGGATATGGTTCTTGTATTTTTGCTTGTAATGTGCTGTATAGTGGGTACAAGGAGCATGGTAGTTTGTTAATAAGTATATTTTAAAACTAATCATACATGTAATTAACATTTTAATGACATTTATAAGTAATACATTAATACATTGCTTTTCTAGCTGTTCAGGAATGCAATTGCATATTTCTTGTGTGATATTTGATGATTCAATTCTCAAGCCTACAGAAGAAATCCTTTAGCTAACTGGCTCACAGATGACAACAATGGTAGTAGTTTTATTTACTTTGTCAAACAAGCTATTTTATATATATATATATATATATATATATATATATATATATATATATATATATATATATATATATATATATATATATATATATATATATATAGTATATATATATATATACTGTGACATCTCAGTCATTACCAGATACCAAATTATATAATACATTACCTAAACATGAGAATATAGCTTCATGGGCTCAGGCTAGGTAGGTTAGGTACCTCAGATTGTCAACAGCAATTCCATTTACATTTGTAATAAATACAAAACAAAAATTTTAAATATATAAAAATGAATAATATATGGGGGCACGGTGGCTTAGTGGTTAGCACGTTCGCCTCTTAGCACTAGGGATTCCCAGTTCGAATCCCCATCTGGGTGGAGTTTCCATGTTCTCCCCGTGTTCGCGTGGGTTTCCTCCGGGTTCTCCGGTTTCCTCCCACAATCCAAAAACATGGATCAAGTCAATTGAATTCTCCAAATTGTCCCATATAGAGTGTGTCTGTGTGAATGAGTGTGTGCCCAGCGATGGATTGGCGCCCTGTCCTGGGTCTATCTGCCCAGCGCCCGAAATGTTCTCCCCTGGATGGGCATGGGGAACCCCACCACGACCCTAATAGAGGATAAAGCGGAAGATAATGAATGAATGAATAATATAAAAATATATAAAGTATATACTGTATAACAATATATAAAAATATAAAATATAACATAAATAAATAAATATAAAAATAAAAATATATAAAAATATTCTAACTCATTCATTTTAACTACTGACAAAAGAACAGGGAAATATTTCCGCATTTTTGATGATTGATTTATAATTAAATTTGTTAAATATGTACAAATTTAGAAACTAATGCCAGTAACACACAACAAATGTTGACCAACTGAGCCCATGTTGTAATGCCATTCATGGTAGACAGTTTCTCAAACTTGATGGGCTGTAGTGGTTTCTGTCCTTAGGCCTTCATGCACTATGATTTCCCTGGACTCACTAAATCTTTTTATGAAATAATGAGCTATAGATAATAAAAGACAAACTTTCATGCTGTATTTGAACTGATTGACAATTATCTCACAAAGTTTGGCAGAAAGTGGTAAACCATGACACATTCCTGGAGACACAAGTCTTTGATTTTATATTTTGATAATTATCAAAATATAAAATCAAAGACTTGTGTCTCCAGGCATGTGTCATGGTTTACCACTTTCTGCCAAACTTTGAATGAATGAATGAATAATATATAAAAATATATAAAGTATATACACTCACTGGCCACTTTATTAGGTACACCATTCTAGTAACGGGTTGGACCCCTATTAGGGTCGTGGGGGGTCCCTGATCATGCAGCCCACATCTGAATGTGTTAATCCTGCTGTATGCTGATCTGTTTCCTGTGTGAACTGGCTACTAAAACCAGTTCACACAGATTATAATCTGACTCTGACTATAATATTTCCCTGTTAAGAGGGAAAACTTCTAAAAGTCTTATTCCACTTCTGTTCCAACATTTTTTTTCAAAACTTATGATAAAAAATAGAAATTAAATTAACTTTTTTGTTCTCTTTCATGTTAAAATAAAAGTTTAAGTAAGATAAAAAGTACACACTTTTGCCACATACACATATTGCCTGAAAATGTAGGAAGGAAGGAATGTGTGTTACATACAGTACATGTTGACGTGAAATAACTGAAAAATCTGTATTAAAGTAATGCTGAATATAAAACATAAAAATAAGACAATTAATTATATTAAATATAAAAAAATTTAATTGTTAATATCAGTAAATCATTACTGAAAGACTGTCCTGGCCCACATCAGCAGACCAAAAAAAGGAACATGGTGCTGGAGTATTTGACACCCTGTTATGAGTTGAAGTTTAGCTCTGGCACATGTCATGCATGAATGCTGGTATGCAGTTTAAAAGATCATGCAGCCCACATCTGAATGTGTTAATCCTGCTGTATGCTGATCTGTTTCCTGTGTGAACTGGCTACTAAAACCTGGACCTTGTCTAATATAATGAAGCAAGAATAGAACAAAAAAAAAAAAAAAAAAAAAAAAAACAAATGGGATGTTTAAGCATGTGCCAACAAATATAGTGTTTTTCATAACCAAAAAAACTCTAAAGTTGACATGGGGTACTCAAATTAGCGATAACCCATATATACAACTTTCAATCACTGTAATACTGGCTCATTAGTAGACCTCTTGGAGGTGAAATACAATTCCCTGGTTGCTAAGCAATTCCATAATGGTCTGAGAAGGAGCGAAGTTATAAATAATGTATTTGCATTATCTAATCAGCTCTAATCCAACTCTAACCAGAGGAAGAGGGAAGGCTATGTATGTCTTGAATGTGTGTGTGTGTTTTCTGAGTACTGGGGAGACACAAATTCAGTGCTGAATCACACTAAGGTGCGATGAGGCTTAATGTCTGATAACTCATATGACAGAAGGGCTGAGGGTTTTACTGAGCTCTGATGCACACACCGGTATTGCAATTTATACAATCAGCTATACATTTATTGCCATTGTCTCTGTAGGAGAAACTGGTACGTCATATTTGTAAACCACAAACTGTAAATATGTAAATATAAAACAAATATCTCCCACAAGTTACATCAAAGTAAATGGTAAGTAAAATTTGTTTATACACAATTGGAATAATAAATATATAAACTGTTAGATAAGTAAAGTTAGTAAAGATAAAAATACTTATTGAGGCTTAATTTGTTTTATTATGTGCTACTGAGCACTGTTTTTGCGTTTACTAACTGACATTTACATGGACATTTAAAACTCAAAGCCAAGTTAATACTAATAAAATATACTGCGGTACAAGCTTACAACATTGCTCCATTTCAAGTTCTCAGTTTACAGTCGAGGTAGTGTTTACATTTCAAAGTTGTGTGGCTTGTAAATTCTTTATCTTGCAATTAAATTTCTCCTTTATTGATTCTAGATTGAACTTTGAAATTGACATTCATTTTGTATTAAATGTTTTTTCAAAATTATTTATATGTGAAATCTTCATATAAGTTCACAGCGCTAGTCAATTACTTAAAAATTTAACCAATAAGATATAAGAAAAAAAGTGACTTTATGCCACTTCTCATGAATGCTAAACAACATAACTCAACATTATTTGTTTTGTCTTGTCATTTATCATAAAATTAGTATATGATTGCACATTGTACCTGTTATTTTGAAATACTATCCTTAAGTAAAGATCTTCTTTGCACTAAATTCAGCATTTACTAATACTGTTTTTTAGATTATATTTGATTGGGCAGGTATGGTTCCTGATATTTGAGTCAATAAATATATTAATCTTTTTGTTCTTGCTCTGCTGCATTAGCCCATTACAGATATTTACTTTAACTTTACATAACAGTTCACAGCTGGTTTTCAATAAAAAGCTGCGTTGAGTCATAACTGCATTCCCTTTCTGTATTAAGACTTTTTAGAGGTTGTAAAGGCATAATTAAGCTATCATCAAAATCAAAAGTCTGCCATAACGTAATGCTCCCTAATACTTTATAGAGAAAGGCATGCTGTAGGTAATATAACTGATACTAATTTTACTGTTAACATTTCATTGATTTGTAGTAAAAGAAAAAATGTCAGCTGGTCAGAGTGTATATGTTATTATGGGGAAGGGGTGCTCTGATTGGCTAAATATTTAATATACAAATTAAATGGCTTATGTTTGCTGTGCTTACTCCAGCACTGAGTAATAAGCCCTTGACATTATGGAGTCACAATATGTGGAGGCAGTGCTAATGTTAGCTCACCTACTCCATGTGGGTTGGTACTGCAACCCTCAACATGCAATAGCAACCATAGTATATTACATCAAGGTAATGCATAATTTAAGCATGTTTATTTTATTCATATCATGCAGGTGACTTACAATGGTAAAAAATTTAAATGGTAAAATATTTGTATAAAATGTTTTGAATAAAACAATAGTGTTTTTAACAAATTCCACCTGCTTTTGCAGACTTAGACTGCCATGTCAAAACACTTCCATACAGTTATAAGAAACACATAAATTTCCAAAGATTTTTGCTTGTCCCAAGGGCTTTGTGGACCTGCCAACAATGTAATGTTAGTCAAACAACAATAGCAACGAAGTGAACATTTGACTTTATTAACCAGCCAACATGGCACTCTCATTTCTTTTCTGTGATATAGGGTAAAGTAATGAAAAATTATGGACCATTGCAACTTATGTGGTAGCACTTAGTTTACATTTGGTCATTTACATTTGGTCATTTATTGGACGCTTTTATCCAAAGCGACTTACAAGGTGAACACAGGGTTCATCACACACATACATCTCTGGAGCAATGAGGGTTAAGGGTCTTGCTCAAGGACCCACACTGGTAACTTCAGTGGACCTGGGATTTGAACCGCCAACCTTCAGATTGATAGCCCAACACCCTAACCACTGAGCTACCACTCCCACAGTTTCCCCCTCCTTCTTTTATATTATAAATTAAAACTTTTACTTTTTGCAATCATGCCAGCCTAGAAGGTTCCAAAACATATCAATGCAATGTATCATGTGTCTAATTTTAGATATTTACACAACTGTGATAACATTGAGAATAAAGTATGCTTTCGTCGATACCACATTGGTGTATCATGACTCTCGTGACTTTATCCCCATGACCTTATCAAACTTAATGGTGTCTGAATAACACATTTGTGTTTGGATTTTTTTCTGGCTTTTTTATATTCATATTCTATTTATCTAAGTTTAGCCTACATTAGCCGTGTTGAATTCAGGTTAGGTAAGGTTTATATTTAAAAATCAGAATGTGTATTGAGTTCAATTTGCTAGCTGTGCATTATCCATCAAACACAAATAATATTCAGAATCACGATATGCCTGTCTATCAATTTAGAACACCTGCTGTCAGAAGACTAAGCAAAAAAAATAAATATATTTTTATCACTGTGAGTTACCTTGCATAATGTTACACAAAATTATACATTTACACAACTTTTTAGCATTTGTTTAGAATTGTAAAAATTTAGTTTTTTTAGTAAATACAGATAAACCACAACAATCATGAGTGCCCTACTGCTGTTACCAGTACACATATTTATTTTGCACATATTGCTGATATGTAGAATGATATTAGAAACAATGTTGAGATCTGCTGTAGTGAGAAGATTGGCTTTGATACACAGTGACATGCAATGCCACAAGTCTTCTTAAAATTTTGGAATGTAAAATAGAACATGTAGTGCACATGTGAAAAGTATTATGTGGCTGTTAAAAAAATAATAATAATAAAAAAAAATAGTTTGTCAAACAATTTTCAAAAGTATCTGTGGGCATTATTATCGGTGTGTGCTATAAAAATTATTTGTATTTGTAAGAAACTAAAAAGAGGTGCCTTACCAGTTGGATTAGAATTTGTTGTCCTTTGGGGTTAATGGCCAGTGCTTCATCATACAAAATCTTTGCTTCACTTTCATTACCTCTGCGCTCAGCAAGTCTGCCCTTCAGCAACAGTACAGAGTGGGAAGTGGGGAAGAGTGATCCTGCCTCCTGCACACAAAACTGTGCCTCCTTCAGACGCCCTTCAACTAGGAACAGCTCCCCTAAAACACCCATATGTACAATTTTAGTTATATATTTGGAATCATTAAAAAAAGTAGAAGTTAAAGTTCATTTAGTGATAAAGTACTTTTTACAATAAAGAATGGATTTAACGAGCAAGCAAGAAAACATCCTGATATTTTTTAAAGGATGAAACAATGTGAGGATCAAAGCCCAGTGGCTGAGTAGTATTACTGAGTAGTAGTAACAGGTGAAATACAATAACTGTTATTCTTTAAAAATGTTATCCAATTAAAAAAAGCATTTATTGCGTTCAGAACATATGTCCCAATGGCAAATTTATTGATTTAAACTAATTTTAGTGCAAACACAAATTCACATTTACGAAATAAGTTTTGCTACAGGTTTTATTGTTCAACAGTAAAGCTGATTCAGATCTGAATGCTTTTATTATAGACCAATTTCTATGACACAACCAACAAAGATTAAGCCTATCAAGTTTCAATTTAAATTATAATGCAACTCTGACATTAACAAACAAACATCATTAAATATATTGTTATTTTTATGTTATGTTATATGTTATTTTATTGTTACTTTGGTCTATATTTTTTAAATATCTGTAAATAAAGCACACAACTTACGCCAGTCAGACTTACTCACACATTTTAACAATTGAGGGGATTCACTGTTATGTTAAAATGATGCCCTGTTTTTGTTGTTGCACAAGTTTAAGGCTTAAGCAACTACTTACTCCCAACTACTTACTTACTAACCAGTGTACACAATTACTGGCATACACACACACACACATTGCCTTATGCATGTGTTTTCTGTGCATGCAAGTGTGCTTGTGTGTGTGCAAGTGTATATTGGGTAGTAATGAAGAAGAGAAGAGAACCAGCTTAGTATATTACATAATTGTATTAAGCAGTTTAAATTGAAGATAAAAATGAGCAAATAAAATAAAGTTTTGATGAATTTTAGATGTAGACCTATGTAAGAACTGAGAGCACCTATCAAGACAATCAAAACAAAAAAATAGATAATAAACAGTACAGCATTTTTTCCCAGATCAATAATGTTGAAATGATGGAGAAATATGATTGCATCAGTCTGTGTGCTAGACTAAGTACACTATGGGGGAATGCATTAACTTGTTTAAATGCAGTGTGCTGGTAAAGTGCTGTTTTCCCACAGTGGTACTTCTGGTTGCAGTGTGCTGAGCTAATTTACATTTCAACTACAAATTGTATTGCGCCAAGCCACACATCATGCTCATTATAGAGCATCTCCAAAAAGGAACAAGCTTCACTGGTGCCACCTCAAATTACACCGCATGTGCTGTTTTTTCTGTTATTAGCTTTTTGTATTTAATCATTAGCCATAATTACATCAACAATTATTACATTGCGTAAATGAGTAAAAAAAATGAGTAAAAAATGTATAGCTGTGACATGGACATCCTTGTGTCTTTTTAATATTGTCATTAAAGTGAATGGACAGTCATAACCCTAGAATCTATGGATAGCAATAAACCTGAAAAAAAAAACATGCATTAGAAAAAGGTGAGAAGAACTGAGATGCACTTTGCCATGCCATTTATATAAAAAAAACAGTATCCATGGTTTAAAAGAATTACTAGGAAGTACATCTTTGGTCTCAATGTGTGCCAAACATTGGGTCTTGCATGCTCGTTTTTTACTTTTTTTTACATCCTAAAATAAGGATGTAGCCTATTTTAGGCAGGAAATGAGGCAGTGTCATAGGAATGTTGTAAATGGAAATGAGAGGGTACAGGCACTATAAACAGAAGCCCTGGGAAAATTGTAGGGGTCACGTACTATAAACTAAAATGACATGGATCATGCACGTTTACATTTTACACTGAATTACAGTTGTATATTAAGAGAGCGAAATGGGAAATTTATAAAAATGTGTATTATAGTTTTCCTTTTTCCTAAGACTTTTTCATACTGTACAAATGAAAAGCCTCAGTTCTTTTTTACATTACCTGCTTGTAGCCAAATGCGCTCAAGGGTGGTCCAGACATGGGTTGGGCCTTGTCTGTGAGTGGAGCTGATTGCAGAAACCTCTGACATGGCCTGCTCCAGTCGAGAAACAGCCAGAGATGGGGCACTTTGGGAGCCTGAGGCAAAAAAGGTATTTATATGCACATCAAACACACAACAGCACTTCTACTGGTAAACAAATCTATTTTTTTATTCAGTTCTGTAGAAATTCAAGACATTTCACAAAGAGAAAATTTCACACAATAATATCACTGTATTGCTCACATCCTGTTTAGCCACAGCCTTATTTACACAGATCTATACACAGATTTAGGTAAGGGGTCTTAATTCAATCAGAAATCAATCATATGTAATGCTGGAAGGTGAACCACCTTCACATCTTTAGCTGAACAATTTTCAAGTTGCTGCTAAAGAGACACCACTGCAACTTGATGATGGTCTACCACCATGTGGTCTCTTTAAAGAAAACATTTGGAAATGGGGAGCTATGTTGAGCAGAACATCTAATGAACCAGATCACTGCATTTCATTTACATTTACTTTTATCTAAAGGGACTTAAGTGTAAGACAAAAACACAAGTCAGTAAGTTATGAAAAAAAAAACAGCTGAATTGTAGTTTAATCAATCATGATCATTTGCTGACCTGATTTTAATGTCGAGATTTTCCCTACCCAATTTTTCCTTGTGGAAGAAATGTTTCTTCGGGTTGTTTCCTAAAAATGATGAATGTCACAGAATTTCCAGTTTGGAAGATCATTCCACTATTTTCCAGTGTTGAAGGAGTGAGAATTAGCACTGGGATGAGGTTAGAGCACCAGGCAGCAGTCATTATAAGTGCACAGTGAACGAGCTGGTGTTAGAGAAATAGAGTTAGTTCCAATGCAGAGATTGTTCTGTAGGCCAGCATCATTCCCTTGGTATTGAATGCAGGCAGCTACAGGAAGCCAATCTAGAGAGATTAGTAGTGGAGTAACATAGGCTTGCTTGGGTTGGTGGAACACAAAAAGAGCTGCAGAGCTTGATTGTGCAAGCGGGGAGATTGGCTAGCAAGCCATTGTAGTAATTAAGCCAGGAGAAGATGAGTGCTTGAAATAACATTTGAGTAGCCTGCTCAGTCTAAAAAGGACTGGTCTTCTTGATGTTAAATAATTTATCAGGAACAAGCATTTTGTGAAATGTTCAGATAGTTATAATGCAATAAAGGGTTAATATTTCTTAATCCTTAATGATTTGCATCCATGAAGCAGTAGCTGGTTTACTTTTCAAAACAATTATAAAAATACTTTTCCTAAAATAAAAAGTTCTTTTCCTAAAATAGGAAAACATTGAATAATTGCTGTTTGTAGTGACTAGCTGTGCAATACAGCTAGCTAAATAAGGAATAATTTTAAGTAGACCATATTGTGAAAATGCTGACCTACATCAAAACACACATGCATCTATACACAATAATACCAACCAGTTTCTGTCTCCTGAAAATCAGGTAGTGCAAGATGTATGCCACTGGACTTTCTGGCTAATGGGCCTGGCTCAGGAGGAAGAATACTGCTGCTGTCATCGGTCTCACTAAAACAAAAACATGCTCTGCATAAAACAGTGCACCTAGCAACCATATTATCAAACACACACAATCCAATTTACCTTGGCCTGACAAATTCATAACGGTTTTGCCACAAACGGAGCATTTCCTCACATGTTTGTAGAGCAACAGCTGAACCAAAAAGAGCCTCCTCCAGTTTTATTTTTGTGAACAGCAGGCTGAAACATACAAAAACCAAATAATTTTATTACACAGCCGTGTTTTTATGCAGCATTACACACAAGGCCAGTGAGCCAGATCAGTGTCATTAAAAACTACCACAGTGATCTTTTTATAAACTGAGCTTCTTACCACTGCTAATACATGTAAATAAAGATGGTGTGCTGTTGCCTGTAGTATAAAAAGCCCTCCTTCAGGTTCCCATGTCTGCTGACAGCAACAATGCTACAGCAATGAGCCATACACCACTAAAGCATGCCTCCTTAGTAGCTGATGAGTGGGTGGTTGGGCCTGTATATTAGTGTGTGTGTGTGTGTTTGTGTGTGCTAATTTATTTCACACAAGTATACAGAGCGCTGCAGAAGGACAGTAAATTTGAAATCCTTGTGGGTGTATTCGTGGTGTATACTCACAGACCACTGTATTAGGAGCACCTGCACACACGATAACTCATTCATATATTCAATAAGCAAATAATGTGGCAGCAGTGCAATCGATTAAATTATGTGAAATGTTTACAGGCTTAATTTAATGTTCACTTTCTGAACTAGAGAAGGTGAGATCCGAGTGCTATTGGCTAGAGCATGGCTGATGAATTTTTTCTGGTTAATAAAATCTCATCTGAATGTCAACATGGCTATTAACAATTTCAGCAGCATACATAATGTAGCCAATGAAACTGGCTATTTCTTTGAAAGAGGAGTTTTGCTTACTAAGCTCTTTATTAAGAACACATGTACACACTTATTTTAGCAATTATGCTAAATTAGTCAATCATGCAACAGCATTACAATGTCAAAATCATAGAGATGATTATGATGTTTACTCAGAATAAAGCAATGAATGTGTGTAATGCATTCATGAAAATGTAATTTACAAAAGAGATAAGCTGAAAAGCATTTTAGAATGTGCAACACATCATATATTAAGACCTGTGGGTTACAAAAGCAATTTATTTTTGTGTGTTTCTAAACCAGGGCTCAGTAGGAGTATTTAAAAATGCCTAAAATTCCAGTTAGAAATTAGCCTGTTAATAGTGAAAGTGATCCTACAAACAAAACCTGATCTGCCTGTGTGCGGCTGGTGCCATATGATATGGCCTATATGAATTAGGAGGAGCACAGTGTGGTTCTTTTCAGATCATATGTCATCTGGATGTAAATAGATTATTATATTTAAAAAAAATGCAAAAGCAAACCAGAAATAAAAAAAAGAAGTGGAAGGAAAGATGAAGGAAAAAAAAAAAAAAAAAAAAAAAAAAAAAAAAAAATATATATATATATATATATATATATATATATATATATATATATATATATATATATATATATATATATATATTTGGAATGTAAATCGTTATACAGGGACATAATATCTATACCTGTTGTCAACAAGCTGATACAAATTACATAATAAAGATAGTTAAACATCAATTTACTCCAAAAAATAATTTGATTAGACAAACATAATTGGATGAGGCCTATTACAGTGCATAACAACCCAGGTATAAAATGTATGTATTACTTCAATTTACTTGTGTTCTAACTTAGAGCCTGTTCAACTTCACTTCTATTTGGTCAATGCCCATGTAAAGGTTGTGTATTCTCTTGAGATCCACGTGAATTGTCTTTTGGAGGGGAGGGGGGGGGGTGCTCTTACATTTTAAAACTTTGTATACAATGATTTGGATACAGCTAATTGCCCCATAGGATTTCCCAGACCAGTTTAACAGGTTAGTTTATACAGAAAAAATGTTAGTTTTGCTTAGCAACAGTTTTGTTTGTTGCCAACACTATCATTGCTTTTCCAGTCAAATGACTGAATAAACAGATAAAATTTATTTCTATTCACTTTTTACATATAACAAATTAATTGAGCTTATAGAATTATTGCATAATAGCAACACCATATTAGAGATTATATTATAACACTGTGTGTATCAGCACAACTGTAACTTTGGTGTTATGCATGAGACCACAGGCTGTAATGAAACTCAGATTAATATTCAGAATAATGTGCAACAATTGAAGATAAATATTATTCAATGAAATTGTGTGTGCTATACATTTAGTCACGTCTGATACTTTGCTCTATAGGCCAGTTTTACAAAGATTCTGGTACATCGAAATGGTGAAATGAGAGTTGAGTAGCTTAATCCGAACAGGCAGTAGCATACTTTAACAATTTTGATTACAATTTTTTTGATTACATATATATATTATATAGTTTATTTTATTTAAAAAACTGTATACATGTATTGATTTGCATCAAAGACCCATTGTTTCAGTCAAAATGGGCATTTGCAGCACTCTTATATTCCCTCAATACTTCATATTTAACTTCATTTAGATGGATTCAATAACTGAAAACTAACAATACCCATAATTACATTTACTTTGACATCATTTATACAGTTGCCCAGTTATAACTTTAATATTGTATACATTGTTCAGGAAAAGTTACTATAAAGATGAATCTGCATGTACATTTCAAACCGTATCTTGGTACTTTACTTTGGGTCTATTTGTTCTGCTTCTATCAGTCTATCTGTGTATTTCTGCTGCCATGGCAAACAGTGACCCCATATGGACACAATGAAAAGAACAACTCAATATGTGTTTACTGGTGTGAAACGTTAAACTTAATATCTCTTGCCAAGCCTTAGTGAATCTTTGTTTCACTTTTAACATTATGGCAACCTGTATCAATGGATCATCGCAACAGAACTAAAGATAAAGCCCAAGCATGTACTAGTTTCCCACCCATAAAGATGGTCTATTGTTTCAGGGATATTACTCTTCAATAACTTTGCTCTACCACCTGCCACTAGTCAGAATGCACTATATCTGCCCTACAAGAATAGTGTTTGGAAGGGAAGAGGTGACTCACATTGGCTCAGGGGACTGAAGCTCCAGAGAGTGGTTTTCAAACTGAGACCCTGTTATCATTTATTTTGTACTGGCATATTTTAAAGGAGCCCATTCTAGGTTTAAAAAAACCTGAACTCACTGGAGTGTTAAATGTTCATGTTAAGGTAAAGCAAGATGATGAAAGTGTGTTATTATTCATGAGCAACAACACCACATGTGCACGAACCACACATGCACATTAATTTTGCCTAAACCTGTTCATGCTAAATATCCTAAATTATTTGAATTACTTAATAATAATGGCTAACTCAAAAACCAATAATGGTCTTAACTCAACTTAGACTTCACAACTAATGTGTTTTATTAAACATTTTATTTTGATAAGTCTATTGTTTTGGTAATACATACTTAGTACAGTCAGTTGTAACCAGTGAAGGTATAAAATTTAAAGGTTAAAAAACTCATAATGGGAAAGATATTTCTTCTCTTTGGTAAAGGAAAACTGCAGTGAAATAAAGTTTCAGCTTACTTTTTGGGGGTTTAAAACCTTTTAACTCTGTAAAGCTGCTTTGTGACAGTGTACTGTTGTAAAAAGCACTACATAAATAAATTATTTGAACTTAAAAAAAATTACTTAAAGGGCAAGGTAAAGGCTGTTTGAAACATCTTTTCTTTAAAATATTCTCCTCACAAACATAATTTTAGCATTTATTTACTATGTAAAGTCATCGAACCAGCCAAACAACTTTACTGGTTTTTACTTTCTGAAAAACACTTTTCAAACACAGACACACATGTATGATCAACAGATAATTCATTCCTATTAACTTTTCAGCTAGTGTGTCTCAGGAGAAATTTTTTTTTAAATGCTTTCTGCAGACCAGTTCACAATTTTATTTGCTGAAAAGCGTGGATCTGGAAACACCACTTTAATTGTTAGCCGTTAGCTGGATAAATGTGTTAATTTGTTTTGCTGTAAACACTGTCTACATAAAACAATGTAAAATAAAGTTATTTTGTATTTAGTTATTGTAATAATTGTAGGCCATCATATGCTTATGCTTAACAATCTTAATCACATACATATACAGTATATTTACTGTTTATAACCTTGCTCTTCGAGGTGTGTTCACTGGGCAAATAATTTAACCATTAAAATGTCTTAACAGAGATCGGTGCTTTATGTGTGGAAAAAAATGTGTGGGAAAAAAAAGAGACATGCCATCGATTAGCATGCCATTCATTGAATAATTTGTGGCAGACAACTGACACTACATCATAAATTTGTCCAAAACTAATATATTTAACTCTGATATATTATTTTAACTATGTTTTATTTGATACTTTAAGAGACTAGTCTAGCGATCTGCTCCGAGATTTCTTGTTGAGCACTCTTAGTTTCGGTTTCTAGTTGAGCTTTGCTCCTTGGAGTTTTTCTTTGGTGGAGTCATGGGGGTTGACTGCATCCCAAGATTTGAGGAAATAAATTTCCCCCTCGCCTCTCCCTGTAAGTTTCTGGCTCCGTGCTATGGGGTTTATTCGAAACCCCTGCCTATCATTATTAATTGCCGCACCATTATTATTGTTATTCTCCAGATTTCTGGGTCCCACCTAACATTGGGCTCAGGGCCTTATTGCCTCCCTGCATGCCTGTCTATCTGGTAGGGTTGGTCCCTTGCGACTCTGAGACTCAGTCTGTGCCCAGAGCGTCCTCTGTGACTTGGTCTGCGCCCAGAGCATCCCCTGTGACTCACTCTGCGCTCAGAGTGCCCCCTGTGACTTGGTATGCGCCCAGAGCATCCCCTGTGACTCGGTCGGTAGTTCAGGTCCCTTCAGCGGCTCGGTCGGTATTTCTGGTCTCTTCAGCGACTCGTTCGGTACTTCTGGTCCCTCTACCGACTCAGTCTGTACTCCTGGTCCCTCCAGCGATTCAGTCTGTACTCCTGGTCCCTCCAGCGATTCGATCGGTACTGGTCTCTCCAGCCACTCGTTCGGTACTCCAGGTCCCTCCAGCGACTCGGTCGGTATGCAAGGTCCCTCCAGCAACTCGGTCGGGACTCCAGTTCCCTCCAGCGACTCGGTTGGGACTCCAGGTTCCTTGAGAGACTCAGTTGGGACTCCAGGTCCCTCCAGCGACTCGGTCGGGACTCCAGGTCCTTCCAGCGACTCGATTTTTGAGACCTCCATTGCACTATTGACCTCCATTGTTTGCTGTAGTTGTGGCCCTTCATCCCAGACCAGTTGCCCTTAGCTCCAGACCAGTTGTCCCTCGCACCAGCCAAGTTGTTCCTAGCGACTGGTCAAGTTACCCCTCTTTCCAAACCAGTTGCCCCTCGTGCCAGACCAGTCAGCATTCAAGCCCGCTAATGACTGTCCAATGCGTTTGAGCCCACTATATGCTGTCAAGCGTTCGAGCCCACTATAGACTGTTCAGTATTCGCGCACTATAGACTGGTCAGCATTTGTGCCCACTGCAGACTGTACAGAGTTTGAGTTCGCTAAGGTCTCTCCTGCGTTTGCACCCACTAAGGCCTCTCCTTTGTGCCCATTAAAAGACCTTCACGCCACTTTAGTGGCACTAAATGGTTCCTGTGGTGGTTTATCTGCCCACCTTAGACTCCACCAGTGTGGACATTTCCCCCTCAGAGCCTGGGGCCACCCATATTCTTATCCTCTTTTCCATTGCCTCTGTCTTCGCCGTCGGCAATATATATATATATATTTATTTATTTCACATTCCTTTCATTTTACTTCAGTTAATAAGGTATTAGCCCTTGTTTGGTTTCCCCATTCCCCAGAACAGGGAAGGGTATGCAAACAAAACATGTGTTGGGTGACATGGTTACGGTAATGTACTGACAGGAAACAAAACAAACAGCAAAATGCAATAAACGCTGCTCTAGTGGAGACCAGCGAACGGTGTGAATGAGCAACACAGGTATAAAAGAACGCTGGCCTAGTCCAATGACCGGACACAGGCGTGAGTAACGGTAGAGAGTAAAGAGATGCCACCCCAGTTCAATGAACGGCAACCAGCTTAAGAAAAGAAGATTTGGGAAAGCAGAGAGCTTTTAGGTCTCGAGTGGAAACACAATGGCTTCTCTTCTTACCTGGTTGCCTGACTCCACACAGCGCATTCAAATTAAACTATTACTCATGTTTCCTTAGGGCCTCTGTAATTCCTATAAAAAATTGGTGTTGCTGTAAATTGGCATTCCGCTGTATATTTATATTTCATTCATTCATTATCTTCCGCTTAATCCTCTACTGGGGTCACGGGGAAGAGGGTTCCCCATGCCCATTGAGGGGAGAACGTTTCGGGCACTGAGAAGATACACCCAGGACAGGGAGCCATTCTGGTGCAGAGAACACACTCGAGAACCCGGAGGAAACCCACGTGGACACGGGGAAACTCCACCCAGATGGGGATTCGAACAGGGAATCCCTAGCACTGAGAGGTGAACGTGCTAACCACTAAGCCACCATGCCGCCCCCATACATTTCATATTACACTAAATTTGATTAAAATTTTCCATTAGTAATTAGAAAGTACCCACAGTTATCAGTAAAACGCTGCAATATACATGACACTGCTCGTTAAAAGAAATGTTCTTTGACATACACACCATGTGTTACTAAATGCAAATAGATTTGCATTTAATGATTTGTATATATAAAAAAACAAATTTAATAGTATTATACATACTTAAAGTCTTCAGGATACTGGCTGATGGCGAGTTTGAGTGTATCAAGGGCATGTTGGTGGTGTTTCTGTGCACTGAGCAAAAGCGCCAACAAGTGTAAGGAATGAAGATCATCACTGCGTAGACTTAGTGCTAGCTGCAAAGGCTCCATTGCTGCTGACACCTTCCAGAGAGAGAGAGAGAGAGAGAAAGAGAGAGAGAGAGAGAGAAAGAAAGTAATAATTGATGCACTGATTAAAAGGTTTCCTAATTAAGTATGAAACACTTCTAAGATGATTAAATTATACAAATGATGTAAACAGCTGGAGGTCATATCTGCATTGGTAAACAGTAAATATCATCTTTACCCATTACTGCGTTTCTGCTGGGTGCAACACCAATATAACCCAGATATGTCTTATTAATTTAGCGGTAGTCAAAGAAAATGAGAAATAAATTGGAAATTGTTTTCAATGCATGCCACTCCTACAAAGAAATATTTAGTGTATATTTACTATCCAATTTGTGAAAATAATGAATAATTTTAGTCCTAGAGAGATCCCTAGACAACATACTACTCAGCTGAATTTTCCATGACACACATCCCCATGGAATAATCATTTCATTTTCATACATGTGTAAAAAACAACAGCATGTAGACAATGGGGACACTTTTTTTCTTTCTGCTTATACAACCAATTCTGCCTTCAGCAACTAAATAAACTTGTTAGTATCCTGTGCATAAATTGTTGTTGCTTTGGAATAACAAATTTCATTTCTTTTGGCTTTGTATATGGGAGCCAGTTATATTTACAACTGCTATATTTGTTGGTTTTAATGCAACATTGAAACTCTGTTCTGTTTTATCACGTTAACATTGAAAAGTCTTACAAGGTAAATAATAACTTGTCATTTTAATAATTGTAAAAGGTGCAATATAATAATAATAAAAAATATCATTAATATTAGTAGTAGTAGTAGTATTGGTAATAGTAGAAGTTGTAATATTAGCAAGTGGATGCAGGTGCTAGATTCTCACGTACCTTAAACAAATTCTTTTAATAAGGAACCAATTAGGATTATTTTTGCATTTTCCTACAATTAGGATTATTTTAGGAGTTTGATGCATTTGAACATATTACCATTTAAACCTTTTGTCACTGAAATGCCTGTTTATTTTATACTGAATTAAAGTATATTATTATATGACTTGCACTTGCTTGAATTTAAAAAGAAAGAAGGAATAAAAAAAGATATATATAGCCCATATTCATACTTAATTTCTACTGCAATTTAGATAAGTTTAGATAACACTATTTTCCAATTCAGTAGCTGTTTATGACCATGTGAGACATATGTGAGATTTTACAGTATTTTCCAGTATGGCTGTAATTGTTAAAGTGTTTCACTTATCTTATCGATAAAAACACAACAATTTACACCTGACCCTATGTACAATCAGCACTGCTCTCAGTAACCACTCACTGCTAAAATGACAAAACACTGTGCAATAAGCACAATGTATCATTATGTGCAATACAGTTTTGCTAGACAATCTGTTGTTTTTCTGCAATTACCACTTCATTTAATTTTAATCATATGTGCAATACTTTATTGCTGTGCAACCTGTTTTCTTCATATCATCCCCCTCTGTATTATATGTCATGTACATAATTGGGTAGCTTTTTTTATTCTATTTTATTTATTATTATTTATTTATATTACATTATTTCTTTTTAAAGTATGTCTTGTAATAGATACATTAGATGTATCTTTAACTTTCCCAATTAAGGTCACTTCTGCTTCTGAGAAATGTGAATTTCCCCCATTGTGGGACCAATAAAGGATTATATTATCTTATCTTAAATTCACTGTCTTCCATCCAAAAACTTTTAATGACAAAGGCTACATATTTTCAGGGACCAGACCATTTTTTACATTGCTTTACAATTTGGCATGATTTGCTGTGCATTACAGCTTATCTTAACTATCAATACACTACAATTTTAAAGTTAAGGGTTCTGCCCTCTGACCCACCATACATTATAGTCTATCAAAAGTATGAAACTACCATACACTTAATTTCCGGTCAGATCATCTTATCTTAACTTTAAATACTCTATAAAAGCTATGTAATTCTGGCTAGACCCTTTGTTGTGCAGTTTGGGTGATTTAAAAACATCTGTAGCAATGATTGGGAAGTGAAGTGTGAGGCACTAAGAGCACATGCTATAGGATTTGAGTTTAATGACTGCAACAACAGACTGTACACAATGGTCTGTTTTCAGAACTATACTGACATTGTCCTTGATATCATAGTGACACAGCAACCAGCGATCTACATCATCTATTGATTACCCAATCTGACATTGAATAACCAGCAGTATGGATGTTTATAGTCTATTTTAGATTGAGGACTATACAAAGCAAAATTAAAATTACAATAATAGTTTATATTTTATAATCATTACAAAACACCATTTACAATTCCATAGCTTTTTCTAGGAATCAATGATCATAACTCTTTAAAAAACAGTATCATTGCACAATTCCTTTTTTAGTGGTAACTCATTAGCACTATATTAATACAAGGCTTCATTGAAATACATGTTTATTAGTATAAACATATTTTGTCATCTTATCTGAACCTTTTTTTCCCCGATGTGCCATTTTTCATATAAAGATATGTGTGGCAGGGGCCTTAACATATAAGATGCTCAGGTGGGAAAGGCTGAACCAAGGGTAATTAACAGAATTTAAAGGCAATTGCTGCTTCTGCTGGTTTTGCTAATAGTCTAGTTGCAGTTAAATGAGAAGAGGCAAAACTCTGGAGTTAGTTCACAGTGGAAACAGGAATGTAATGACTATAGCACTAGAAGAGACAGTGGCAAAAAAATAAGTGGCCTGTTGATTCTGGTGGTGGTATGATACATTGTATGTTAATTCAATATGTTAATGAGACACATTCCTGTTTGTGACGAAGCCTATATTTGATAGTATGTCTCAAACACTGGCTTCATAAAACATTAGCCTATAATTATATACTTAATTTAAAGTGAGACTATAATGTCATCCACATGACATTTTTGTATTACTAATTTACATTTAGCAAGACACTGACAAACCTAGTATTAATTACATTAATTCAACTTCTCGTCTCAAACAAATATTTATATTCAAATACTTCAATATCACAGCTTTGTAATGTGTATATGTAGAGAAAGTGTTAACCCTCACCTGTCGCACCAATGCAAGCTGAAGTGAGAGATAGAGGGCAATCTGAGGATCCTGAGGGTCCATTTCATGTGCACTGAGAGCAAAACACACACACAGTACTATGACGATTAAACAAACAACATTTTGAATAATCCTCTTCACCACTAAACTTACATCTGTAGCTCTTCTAAAGCCCTTCTGTTCAAGTCATCACGATCTGCTTTCAGCATGGCTGATTCAAATATAAAAATCAATGTGAGTAAAAAAAGCATGCACAAAAAGACAGAAGAGTAGATTGAAAGTCAAAACTAAAGAGAGTTATCAAACAACAATCACTGTACTGAAAATACCCTTACCATCAGAAGCCTGAAGACTACTACATAGTCCTATAGCCAGGTGTGCTCTGGCAAGTGATTCTTTGGCTTCTTCCCCCAATGCAACAACACTTCTTGCAAGAGCTTCAGCATCTTCTAGCTAAAAAACATAAAACAATTTTGTGTGTAGTTGTATTGCTATTGTCAAATGATATGAAATAAATGCATTTAAAATTCAGTTATATGATTATAGGATTTTTCCAAGCTGTGTTCAGGATAAAAACATATTAATTTGCCTATTATGCTGCTATTAACATCTCCAGAGACCAAAAGTAAGGCAGTTTAGAAAATAAATGAAAAGGAAAAATGAAAAGTACTTATTATTCTTACCATTATTATAAAAATTATCAATGGCTTTACTTCTACAAAGTGAGCCAATAAGGCAGATGTGTTTATAGATTGTACAGTGAGATGGCACAGTATTTTAAAACTCCAACAGAACTGCTGTGTCTAATCCAATTTTACCAGTGGCATTGAATCATCCACTAATCAAATAATACCTGTTCTGTTGTGTTTTTGTGGTGGTGATCACTAGAGAACAGATTAAAGGGGACTAACAAATTATGCAGAGAAACAAATAGACTACAGTCCTTTATTACAGAATTTAATGTATCTATCCACTAAGTAAAGCTGATAATATGGACAATGAAAAAAGAAGGAACAATGGACAATGAAAAAACAAGGAAAAGTACTCCAAGTATCAAAAACGTGGCCACACCACATAACCAAAAATATTTAGAAACTTAAAATGAAACTGCAGTATTTAATTATATTTATTCCTTATATTTTGGGGTTAAGGTTTTTATGAGGAACAAGGCAATTCTTTAAACAGAAGAGTACCTTATTTGTTATTGACTAGCATAACTAAATAGGCTGCTGCATCCCAGACAAAACAAAGATGAAGATAAAAATACAGCCTAAGAAACAGTCAATTTCTTTTTTACAACTATTAAAGCAAACATACAGAGGTCTATCTATATTATAATCCTTTTCTTGTTTGCAGACACTTATTATATAAGCCTATAGTGTTCCTAAATTCATAGATGCTTTCCTTTAAGCCACTTCTGTGCTGCAGTTTTAGATTCAAAATCTGTATTAAATTTTCCTGTTTGATCAGGGAGAATCCTAATCAGACATATGAATCCATGCACTTTATCTAATGTGGAGGGTGTACTGCCATAGTGGCCAGATCTGATTAAAATCATAAGCCTCTTATGTCATGTACTTTCTGTATCAGGCCGGCTCTTTGCTCCTTCAACAGATGTGCATTAATTTCCTCTCTATGATGCTTTTAGTTGTAGATAGGTGGTTGTGATTGATACTGTACCGACACCAGCAAATTTCCATTGTATTATTCGAAGCTGTTCACATAATTGCCATTCAGTAGCACAGAGAATTTGTGTGGATGTGGTGTACCCAGTGCAGCTGGTTGATGCACAATTTAGCAGCCAGTAGAGGTGGTACAGAATCCTGAGGGTTCATTCGGGCACACTCTTTAAGAACAGATACGGCACTTTCAGCCTGAAACATAAAGTCATTCCCACTCAGTAACTCCATTACAAAGGCCAGTACAAATGACATGTTGTGAAACAGTATAAATGGTGTCCATTAACAGGGGTTTTTATTACTATATTGATCTGTACTGTGGAAATACCACTCCTGTGTCAAATATACAGACACTGTGTAGAATTCTGTCAGTCTAAATCCAGTGTTTGAGGCTTTTGAAAGCTTACATCTTATATGTAACCTTTGACGGTTTCTTACAAATAATGATGTACCGATACTACTTTTTTCTCAGACCAAGAACAAGTACTAACATTTAGCTCCTTGATGAAGCCGAGTATTGATATGAGTTCTTACTGACACCAGCCTTGGAGTTTTAACAATTATTATCAAATACTTTTCTTTTTTATCAGATGTTACAAAAATATAACATAATGCATAATTCATTTTAATTTAGTAACACACAATTAAAAACAACTGAAATTAAGGTGTAAAGTTGTATCGAGTGCTATTTCACCAGAATAGTGTTATGAGTACAGCACATGAGCACACATACCTGATTACTTACAACAATAATGACTGAAATCAAGGTATTTCCTACAATTACAATATACATTTTACTTTAATTAATAACATTTACTAATGTTTCATATGATAACAGAAGTGTGCTTTCAATAAACAGGTACCATATTGCTGCATAATTAAAAATCACATTTGACACATTTGCAACAACCTTGTTCTATAAAGACAATGTTAACATTTATAATATAATGTAATATGACACTTATGAACCAGAATGAATGAAATTCATATTGATGTCTGGTAACAAAAGTTAACATGTTCAAATGCTTAACAGGCCACATCCATTTAAGCAAGCGTGACTGCTCATAGATCTAGTAACCTAGTAAACAAGTCACAAAAGGTGCTGATCTTTCATCAAAATGTGATGAAAGTCCATACCTTGCACTGCAGAAAATCATGATGGAATGACAGCTAATTTGAATCATTCATGAGTGTGTTCCATAATTTGAATATGACTCCCTACATTTACATACAGGACATCCACCTGTTTGGTCTAAAGTAGCAGGTGGCGTGGTACAAAACAGATAAGCAATATTCGGCTTGTGTTAAAGGCAAAATGTTTTGAAACAGAGAAAAAGAAAATGACCAAGTGGTTGAAATTTAATTTACTAGGAACTTCATCTGTTAAACACAGAACATTTACGTTATAGTACATACTGTAAGTCAATAGGCAAATTTAAGTTTCATGAATGTATAATATGATTGTCTTACTTTACTGCAGTAAATATGCATGCACAAATTTTACACCATTTATCTGTAAGCTTCCTGTGTTTAATGGGGACAACTGTGTGTGTTTTTTTTTGATAACTCACCTTCCCACTAGCCATGAGAGACAAACCCAGCTGGTACCAAAGGTGGAACTCATTGAACGAAAACTTCATTGCACGCTCCAAACACTGTCACAGAAATTCATTAGAAACTAAATAAAATTAAAATTAAAGAAAATCACAAAACACTAATGCACAAATTGACTAAAATTATAAATAAATTATTAAATTAAGAAACTCATTTATTAAGTTCACATGCTTAACATGTAATATATCTCAGTTAAAAACTGAACAGCTTTAGTATTTAAAGTATTTTTAAAACTAACTAAACACTAACAATTTCTTAATGTAGATTAGAACACATTTAAATGGTCTAAGTGGTTTTTCTTTTTTTTTGTTAAATGCACTACTGTAAATAATTTAAATGCTCTTATCATCTGTTTCATTGTGGTGTATTATCTACCTCCTGATTTACTTGTAGCTAAACGTGCAACATACATGTCATTTGGTTATTATTAATTTCTGTATTTAATCTGTGCATTGGTATTTGACTGCTACTTTGTTAAATCTAACGTTTGTGTAATGCAGCTTTAAAACAATTCTGTATTGTAAAAAGTGCTTTCCAAAGCAGTTGAAGAACTGAACCTAAATATTTATTCACTTCATGCCGTCAATTTAGTGTTTTGATTTAGTTTATTTCTAGCTTTCACTGATATTAATGATGGCGGATTTACTGTGCATTACTAACTTTTATTAAATGACAATGGATGCCCTTTAAAAAGAAGTTTTTCCGCCCTTCTGTAGAATGCCCTAAAATGCATATGCATGACACATACATACAAATTAGACCAGTTTGGTTATTCTGGTCTGTGTGAATGTGCTTGGTAAATGAGTCAGGTTGTTTTTGGTGGTGGCACTAAATTTGTATGTGAAAGCAGAGGAACTCAGGGCCATGTAGTAAAAAAGTTTACATATCAAATCATATTTCCATATCATGTTATTTGCTGTGCCAATCAAATTCTGTAAAGATGTAAATTATTTTATATAACAGTTAGAATAAAATGTAAAAATTAATAAGAGATGAGTAAAAGAAATATGTAGAATCTGTATCGTATGTTCCTCCTCAATCTTTGAACCTGCCTCCAGTCAAGTATGGGTTGGTTTTCTCTGAATTAGACTTACCTCAGATAGCATTGCATACTGCCCCCTTCTGGCCATACCGATGCTCAGTAAATCATATACAGAGGATGCATCCTGAATGCTAACCTCGCGCGCCTCCTTGTGCTCTGGGGTGCGGCTGATTACTGCCTCACCACTGGCCTGCAGTAGAATAACAGTACATTTCGATTGGTGCCACTGATAATTTATAGCAGGCACAAGATTTTCTTGTTGGCTGGCCAGAAATGTTTTTCATAAAATAGAAGAGAACAGAATAGAATAGAATAATTTGTTCAGAATTATTCCCCAAAGACCTTATTACCATTTTCTAGGTAGTGTAACACAAAATATTTTTCAGTTTATTTTTTTTTGGCAAAAAACCTATCCAGTTAACAACAGAAGATGTGAAAAACAGCATATTTGAGGCAGCAATGAAGATTACAACAGTGCAACAGGGAGGCCATAAGGAATGAAGATTAGCAAAAGAGACACTGACAGAGGGGAATGTGAAGACTGTCTCACCATCGATTCAGTAATAAGCAGCAGGAGCACCGCTTCCTCCACCACGTCCTGAGGACAAAACGATCTGTACCAGAAAACAGAGAAGACACAAAAGTTGTTATGCAGGTGTGTGTGTGTGTGTATGTGTATATGTGTGTGTGTGAGAGAGAATGAGTGAGCTTGTGGGTCTGTGTCTAGTTACTAAGTCTGTAATAGAGACGGGCTTCAGTAGTATCATGGAAAACTGCTCAGGTGTCTTATGCACAGCGACTATTGGCCCTTATCTAACTTACTAATTTTCTTGTTAGTCTTTTAGTAGCTTTTGGTTTCTGGTCTGTTTTGGGTTTTAAAATATGTGATGTTAAAACTTTCAATTATGTCGCAAGATATGTCCATCCATCCATCCATTATCTTCCGCTTTATCCTTTACTAGGGTGGCGGGGGAATTCCCCATGCCCATCCAGGGGAGAACTTTTCAGGCGCTGGGCAAATACATCGAGGAAAGGGTGCCAATCTATTGCTGGGCACACACTCACACACACACAGACACAAACACACTCTATATGGGGTAATTTGGAGAATTCAATTGACCTTGATCCATGTTTTTGGACTGTGGGAGAAACCCAGAGAACCCGGAATCCCACGCGTACACGGGGAGAACATGGAAGCTCCACCCAGATTGGGATTTGAACCGGGAATCGAACCGCACCGAGAGACGAACATGCTAACCACTAAGTCACCGTGCTGCCCGCAAGATGTGTCATTTCAGCAAATTACATTTCACATATTGAAGGTTGGTTATATAAGTTTTGTTAATTTTTCCTGTGAGATTTAGACTTGTCTTACATTTTCTAAAATGTGATCCAGCATTTGTGGACATCACACCAGATCTTAGGTCAGACATTTGTTGGTTTGAAAATGCATCCCCTTTCAAACTCGTTGATAGTATAAGTACCATCACTTTTATGGATGATTTTTCCCAAGACTTTGGATTGTGCCTGTAGGAATCTGTGCCTGTTTAATCAAAAGAGCATTTGTAAGCTCGGGCTTATGGCCTGGTTATCAATCAATGCTCTGATTCATCCAAAGTTGTCCCAAACGGGATGAGGTCAGGGTTTTACACTAGCAGCTGGAGCAGCTTTGAATTAAAAATGTTCTGCAAAAATGCACTATTGAACCAATCTGCCAGCAGGGTTTCTTATAAGAAAATAGTTATAGTGGTGGAGGCTAACATTAAATTTTAGAAAAAACTTCTAAGCTTCACATAAATTGAAATTAAAATCTTTAAAACAGCAATTTAGACTTTTTATTTTAAGTTACATTAAAGCATTTTATTTATTAGTAACATCAATACACATGGGGCGGCACGGTGGCTTAGTGGTTAGCACGTTCGCCTCTCAGCGCTAGGGATTCCCGGGTCGAATCCCCATCTGGATGGAGTTTCCATGTTCTCCCCGTGTCTGGGTTTCCTCCAGGTTCTCCGGTTTCCTCCCACAGTCCAAAAACATGGATCAAGTCAATTGAGTTCTCCAAATTGCCCCATATAGAGTGTGTCTGTTTGAGTGAGTGTGTACCCAGTGATGGATTGGTGCCCTGTCCTGGGTGTATCTGCCCAGCGCCCGAGACGTTCTCCCCTGGATGGGCATGGGGAACCCCCGACCCTAATATAGGATAAAGCGGAAGATAATGAATGAATTAATATATACACATGACAAGTGCATTTCTTCAAAGTAAATATGTTTTACATTGTTTTGAAATGAGTGCCTGTCTGTGTTATACCCACCTAATTATTCATTTGTGTTGTCCTGTGTTGATTCTACCTAATTTATGACATCATCTGTACCATAATTTTTGTTATGTTAGTCCGCTGTTGGTTCTTTATTCTCTATTGCTCAGGCCCATCACCGGACAGCTTTAAATTGGGTGGTGGGTTATCAGTTGTGCAGTGACATTGATAGGGTGAGGGTGGTTTAGTGCAAAGGTGATGCTGTATTTAAATTCCAATTTTCTGCTGGAAGTAGAATAACACACCAAACAAATGATGGTATGAGGATCAAACACCTGTACATTTTGATTGTGTTCTGTTCTCTGTCCAACAGCTCTACTGTGTCTGATCCACCTGTACTGAGAATCATCCATCACCCTAATACCTCCCCTATGTGAGGGGTCCTGATTAATGGTGAAAATACTAAAGCGAACTAACAAAGTATGTAGAGAAACAGACAGACTGCAGTTGGTTATAATAGAAATGCAAAGTTGATCTATATGATCAGTGAAACTGAAAAAAACAGACTGAGTTTAGACCTGATGAGGTGTACCTAATAAAATGGCCATTGTGTGTATATACATGCTTTTATACATTAAGGAATATATTACAATCCAGTGTTTATATATAATTGGACAACCTCACTTGTAAGTAAGTCCAAATTTAAAGGCATGAAATTGCCTAGAATTATTTTGTATGATGTAACGTAACATTACATGTGGCAAAATAACTGGTAGAGTGTCTTTTGTTGCATGTTTTACAGCAAGTAAGTGGATTCTTCCAAAGCCATTTATGTTTAAATACAAGTTCTCTTCACATTATTATCTGATTGTTTTATTCATAATCCAAATGAGCAAAGTGTAATTAAAACATTTCTTGAAAAGTGTGAGATGGTGGGTGAGAGTGTCTAACCCTTCTGTGCTGTACTTCTGGGGTGGTCTTAAAGACGGGTATATGGCATCTTTCGGATGTATGGCTTCCTCTATGTGCATCCATGGAGGGGGTGGAGGTGACAGTGGCCCCCAGTAACTCTCCTCACTCACTGAACTCAGCAAGACTTCTGCAAGCCTCTTTGCTACAGCCTGTATAATGATAACCATATGATAACCAAGTAAAAAACTAGGGATAAAGCTACAGACACAAAAATGTTTTTGCAAGTGGATGTGCTGTTTAAATTTTGGGGTTTAGGTCTGATTACATTACATTTGGTCATTTAGCGACTTACAAGGTAAACATAGGGTTAATCACAACATCCCTGAAGCAAAGAGGGTTAAGGACCTTGCTCAAGGACCCACACTGGTAACTTCAGTGGACCTGGGATTTGAACCCCCAACCTTCAGATTGATAGCCAAATGCCCTAACCACTGAGCTACCGCGCCCAAGTCTGATGTATTGACTTCTCACCTTGCGAAAGTTCTGAGACCCTCGACTCTCCATCACCCTCATGACCCGACGTAACTGGTGGGCCCCTTGAACCAAGTTCCTGCCATACAAATTCAAACATCAATGAGGAAAGTTGTGTGAACTATTAGGGTAGAACATGCTAAAGAGAACACTCCTCTGGTGAGTACAGAGAGAAGGTCAGGAACAGTGTTAATGACTTCAGCTTCTGATAACAAGACAAGTCTTGCGTTAAGGGAATGAATGAATACCGTATCGATAAAACTTAAAATGCGTAAGTGTTTTAACACCACCTGGCGTTTCACTAACGTACAGCAGACACTAAGCAAAACTTTTATTTATGGAGATATACTGACACCTGCTGACACATTATAAACATATCTTATTATCTATCCACAATATAGTGACAACGGTTTAAATAATATTCATAGAAGCCTGCTTCTGTGGTGTTTTTCATTGTTATGTAGTTTTTATGTCCAATGTGTAACAACTGGTCGGGTTAAAAATAATGTTACTCACAGTAGTCTTTCACACTCACCCTTTCTGAAGGAGGCACAGATATGCACTCTGTAGTGCAGCCTGCAGGAAGAACCCTGGGTCTGTTTCAGCTAAAGATATCGATGTGCTGCTTTTGGCTGACTTGGCACTTGGTGTGCTAATACTCTATTAAAACAATTAAACACATACATCTGCATGATGTCACAGTGCAACAATGCATGTTCTGAGTTTGGAAAAGAAAACAGAAAAATAATGTGGAAAATATTACTACTAATAATAATAATAACAGGTCTTTAATTGAGTAAACAAAAAGAAATATATTAAGACATCCAGTTCTAATTTGCATTCTTACAACTACAACAGAATGCTCCTTTTGAGAGATATTTTGGGGAAATTAGCAAAAAAAAAAAAAAAAACACTACAGCATCCCATAGTATTTATTGTTTTTAGAACGTGTCACAAATTTATGAGGAAGGAAAAAAGAAAGAGAGAGAGAGAGAGAGAGAGAGAGAGAGAGAGAGATAAGGGACATATACATTTGTTACATGGGTTTTGGGTATTTATAAACAAAATATAGGGTAAAGTACTAATGCATTTAGAGCATTAGATATGGACAACAGTCCATAATTGTAGGAATACAAAGCACACCATTATAGTCAGTAAAACTGAAAAACTGACAATGAGAGCAGAACAAATATGTGGTTTTAATATTGTGGTAGATATGCAAGTACATCCAGTCTAATTAAATATACCAACCTTATCTAGCTCTTGCAAGTAAAGTAGGGCAGTGTCACAGGCTTGAAGGTAGCAAGATAGACATTCCTCTCCTCTTTCAGACAGACGAACACGTGATGCAGCAGATACTGTCTGATGGTCCAGAGACAGGCCTGCACATCAAATGCTGACTTTAGAACACACAAATACAACTAAAGACCTCAAAATAAGTAAATAAATAAATATAATATCTAACCATTAAACTTTGGTTTTGTTAAATATTAAAATTTTTTAACATATACTGGGCTATTCTAACTCACAAAATTGCAGTAGTCCAATGTTTTAATATTATTATTATTTATGGATATGAATTGTCAAAGTAGAAAATAATGAAACATTATTAGCTTATTAGTCCTGTTAAGGAGGGACAAGTTGGAGGGACAAGTTAACAAGTTGAAATACACAAGACTAAAAGCTTTTTAATTTAATAAAAAATGTGGCGCCAAATCCTGCAAAAATTTAAAGTGTGTAAGAAGTGCGACTATTAAAGTCGCACTTCTGCCAGAATTCTGCCATGAACAAGGCATTCACAAACAAATAAATCTTGGTTTAACTCACAGGCAGCAGAAAGAAAAGAGAACAGAGAGCACCAAACTTAAACAAATGAGGAGCAACTGCCATTCCAAAAAAAGGCAAAATTCACACAGACAATGCATTAAGTTGTAAAGGGAAAACCATGTTAAAATTGACCTTACAAAGTCAGGGTAGAGCCAGCACAGGACTGGATATCACAGTTAAGACATACATAAAGTTAAGAGTTAAAATGTAAAAAATATAAGGTACCTTTACTCACAACAGTGTTTCAGATCAATTCAACTAACATGGGCAAAAAATCTAAATACTTTACCTCCACTTGTCAAAATATATAATAAAATTTGTGAAAGAAAAAGACGTGACAGCGAATAAGAGACAGAGCCAGAGCCAGAGAAGTAGGTAATTGATCTCACCTGGAACAAGTCTGTATTGATTATCGGTGTGTCTGTACAAGAATTTAAGAAGGATAAGACTGAAAGTATAGGAGAGAAAACGAGTCTCTGCTACAACACAAAAGACAGCAGCCAACATAAAAATACTACATGTAAATGCTTTGTGTCTGCAGTTTTACCATCCAACCAGATGCTGAATGATGATAATAAAATCATATTTAGGTATGATATTAATATATATGATATAATAAGATATATGCTACTATTTTATTATTGGGCTACCAGAATAACGATGGATTGGCGCCCTGTCCCGAAATGTTCTCCCCTGGATGGGCATGGGGAACCCCACCGCGACCCTAATAGAGGACAAAGCGGGAAATTATGAATGAACTTACAGACCGAGGACATCATTTTGTCCTATTAACAAATGTCAGAAAAATATTTTGTTTGTTATTTTAAGACTTTTTAAATAAATTATTATTTGTAGTTATATTCTAACGTAAAAACGTTTTTTTCTTTATCCCCCCCCCCCCTTCCATTTTTCCAAATAAACAGAATGCAACACATCTGGTGCAAACCTTCATCACACTGCTAAACCTTTAGATTGATACCATATCCCCTGAGCCAATTCTTACATTTTGTAAAGCACTTGTAATCTGTTTATTGTCCAGAAAGATTTCCATATTCGCTGATTTGTAATTGTAGAATTACAAAGTCCATCTTTATGTAAGTGGAACAGATAAAATGTGCATAAAATGTGCATTTAAAAAAAAAAAAACTTTTGAATGGTACTGTAAATGCAAAGAATATTATTTTAAAGAAGAAATCTAAGGACAGCCTTTTAAACATAACATATACATATATATACACATAACATATTTCATTTTTATTTAAACATGTAAGCAGAAAAGAAAACATGTAATATGGGAAGTCACTGAACAGAAAACCCTGCAAAATGGCCGTGGGGACAATAACAACCCAAAAATTCCACTTAAACTCTGAATACAATGTTTTCAAAAGAAAATTGAATGTGGGTTCATAAAATATTTAATGAATTATAAAGTATGTGGGGCGGCACAATGGCTTAGTGGTTAACACGTTCGCCTCTCAGCACTAGGGATTCCCGGATCTAAACCCCATCTGGGTGGAGTTTCCATGTTCTCCCCGTGTCCGCGTGGGTTTCCTCCGGGTTCTCCGGTTTCCTCCCACAGTCCAAAAACATGGATCAAGGTCAGTTGAATTCTCCAAATTACCCCATATAGAGTGTGTTTGTGTGAATGAGTGTATACCCAGCGATAGATTGGCACCCTGTCCTGGGTGTATCTGCCCAGAGCCCGAAATGTTCTCCCCTGGATGGGCATGGGGAACACCCCAGCCACCCTAGTAGAGGATAATAATAGCTGAAGATAATGAATGGATAGATGGATAAAGTATGTGGGGTGGCACGGTGGCTTAGTGATTAGCACATTTGCCTCTCAGCACGCTCTCCCACAGTCCAAATACATATATAAAGGTCAATTGAATTCTCCAAATTACCCCGTATAGAGTATGTTTGAGTGTGTGTGTGTGTGTGTGTGTGTGTGTGTGTGTCTGTGTGAGTGAGTATGAGCCCTGCGATAGATTGGCACCCTGTCCTGCGTGTATCTGCCCAGCGCCTGAAACGTTCACCCCTGGATGTACATGGGGAACCCCCCCCGCGACCCTAAAGCGGAAGATAATTGATGGATGGATAAATTATGTGGGTGAATTCCCTTTTTTAAGGCAAATACTTACATCCACACATCAAGCATAAAATGTTGAGACCAGAACTATCTCAGGAACAGAAAAAAACATTATTGTACACACAATAACTCATGAGAGTGTTTTCAATCAGAGACACCTATATATAGCCTGTTTTCTACAGAGAGTGACGCAGATTTTCCTTTTTTTTTGCAGTCCTTCCTGTTCTCAGGGATATCCACTGACCTTTTGAGTTGCACTGCATATGCAAATTAAAGAAGTGGACATTCATTGACCACAAAGTATTTTCATTTCAAATGCCCCGGTTGTAAATGGTGCCCTACCCAACCAATTTAAAGTAAAAGAATGCTCAAAGAAAGATGCTGATCCTCAAAATCAATGATCATGTTATCTTAATGGCCCTGGGTGCATTTTTATCAACCAAGCCAAAGATTTTTTCATACAAATACAGCCAGTTTTCAATAGCCTTTCAGTCTGTTGCAGGACACACACACACACACACACAAGATCAATGCTTTTCAGCATATGCCTACTACTTTATTATACACAAATTTTTCATCTGTGCTTACATGACACCGCCTACAGGATACTGATAGCTAAGTCATTTATATCATTGCAACACACAATAACACAACTGAGAATCATCCACCAAGTAAAAAGTACTCAATCTGTAGTGGCCAAAATAGGCCATGTTTTGAAACTAATTTCAGCTAGTTTTTCAATATACAGTAGTGATCATAACACGATGCTTTTTAACACAATGCACTAAACATTCATATTGTTTTTAGAATAAACACTTCAGATATAAAAAAGTAAACAAATTTCTGTTTCGGGCGGCACGGTGGCTTAGAGGTTAGTGTTCTCCCCGTGTCCGCATGAGTTTCCTCCTGGTTCTCCGGTTTCCTTCCACAGTCCAAAAACATGGATCAAGTCAATGTGTGTTTGTGTGAGTGAGTGTGTGCCCAGTGATAGATTGGTGCCCTGTACTGGGTGTATCTTCCCAGTGCCCCTGAGATGCCCACCCCCCCCCCCAATCCTAATAGAGGATGAAAGCGGAAGATAATAAATGAATGAATGAATGAAAATGTCTGCTTCAAGTTATATGATATTATCATTAGGAAATCCAGTCATGTCATTATACCCATGAAAGACATGTGCAATTTACCTTTAATGACAAAAGCCTCAGCTAACAGGCGCAGGTGGTAAAGGGGCTGCTCATCTTTGGTAAACTCCTCAATGCCGGCTCGAGCACACATACCTTGTGCATCTCGATAGTCACCTTGTACATAATGCACTTTCGCCAGTAGTAGGAGAGCCTCATTTACATACCGTGGCTAAACACACACACCATCATGAAATTAGTATTATAAGACATGATTGCTTTTGTGTTAATGCTACAATTCAGAAAACTACTTTAAAAATTCCTGCAGTTAAATTTTTTTCAAAAAATAAATGAATATTTTAACAGATTTAATAAAATAAAATAGTTTACTTAACAATTACATCAAAACATCAAATATAAATTCATCTCAATATGGGTGTGTAATCAACAATATATATATTGCACCTGTCCCTCATTTATTGGACTCATTGTTTCCGTTGGGTGATTGGTTTATTTTGTGCACGTGACCGGGTGTTTTTTGTATTTAGTTTCTGTGTACCCTTACCCCCGTGCACGTCTGTGTTGTGGTTTATCCCGGTGTTAGTCTCATTTGTTTTGTTTCCCCTTTTCGTTGGTGTCCCTACACCATTTTTAAATAATAAATCATGTTTGATTTTATTTCCCGGTGTCTCCGAACTCTCCTTCCTCGCTTGATAACGATACGGCACTGCACATTATTCCCGCGAAGGTTATATCCGTGTTAGCGTTCACAGGTGCCACGGCGTTGCGCATTCTCTCCGTGCAGCCGTGCCCTGTGGACGCTTTCAGGCACAAGCGGCGTACGCAAGTTCTCCCGCATAGCCGATCTCCCAGGGAAGACGAGCAAGGTAGCTAATATAAAGATGTGCCCAAGATCTGGAGTGTTCCGAGCACCAGGGGTCGCCCTTCGTCGAGCCAGAGTACCAGGGGCCGCCCGCTGCTGAATCCGAGCACCAGGGACCGCCCGCTGCCGAGTCTGAGCACCAGGGTCCACCTGCCGCCGACTCTGAGCACCAGGGACCGCCCGTTGCCGACTCTGAGCACCAGGGACCGCCCGCTGCCTAGCCTGGGCACCGGGGGCCGCCCGTCGCCGATCCCGAGTGTCTTCCGCCATCCTCCGCCGATCCCGAGCACCAGGGGCCGCCCATTGCCGAGTCCGAGCACCAGGGTCCACCCACCACCGACTCCGAGCACCAGGGGTGCTCTCCCCGCCTCGCAGCTAGAGGGCGCCGATACGCGCCCCGCAGCGAGATGGCGTGCTCCACGCTTCGTCAGCAGGGGGCGTCCATCACGCCTCATCTCCAGAAGGACCCCCCCCCTTTCTCCGCGAGAACTTTTTTTTTTTTTTTCCTCCTTCATGGTCGCTTCCCTCTTTTGCACGACCTTTGGGGTGGGGGTATGTCACAGGAGCCTGGGGCACCTGTCCCTCATTTAATGGACTCATTGTCTCCGTTGGGTGAGTGTTTTTTTTTGTGCACGTGACCGGGTGTTTTTTGTATTTAGTTTCCGTGTACCCTTACCCCCGTGCACGTCTGTGTTGTGGTTTATCCCGGTGTTAGTCTCATTTGTTTTGTTTCCCCTTTCCGTTGGTGT
The DNA here is from genome assembly GCA_019802505.1 of Corydoras sp. C115. Taxonomy (NCBI): domain Eukaryota; kingdom Metazoa; phylum Chordata; class Actinopteri; order Siluriformes; family Callichthyidae; genus Corydoras; species Corydoras sp. C115. The sequence continues at coordinate 8,284,146 of JAFMOC010000007.1, forward strand.
CCCTACACCATTTTTAAATAATAAATCCCATTTGTTTTTATTTCCCGGTGTCTCCGAACTCTCCTTCCGCGCTTGATGACGGTACGGCGCTGCGCATTATTCCCGCGAAGGTTATATCCGTGTTAGCGTTCACAGTTGCCTCGCCGTTGCGCGTTCTCTCCGCGCAGCCGTGCCCTGTGGACGCTTTCAGCCACAAGCGGCATACGGAAGTTCTCTCCCGGGGAAGACGAGCGAGGTAGCTAACATATACACTCACCGGCCACTTTATTAGGTACACCTGTCCAACTGCTCGTTAATACTTAATTTCTAATCAGCCAATCACATGGCGGCAACTCAGTGCATTTAGGCATGTAGACATGGTCAAGACAATCTCCTGCAGTTCAAACCGAGCATCAGTATGGGGAAGAAAGATGATTTGAGTGCCTTTGAACATGGCATGATTGTTGGTGCCAGAAGGGCTGGTCTGAGTATTTCAGAAACTGCTGATCTACTGGGATTTTCACGCACAACCATCTCTAGGGTTTACAGAGAATGATCCGAAAAAGAAAAAACATCCAGTGAGCGGCAGTTCTGTGGGCGGAAATGCCTTGTTGATGCCAGAGGTCAGAGGAGAATGGCCAGACTGGTTCGAGCTGATAGAAAGGCAACAGTAACTCAAATAGCCACCCGTTACAACCATGGTAGGCAGAAGAGCATCTCTGAACGCACAGTACGTCGAAATTTGAGGCAGATGGGCTACAGCAGCAGAAGACCACACTGGGTGCCACTTCTTTCATCTAAGAACAGGAAACTGAGGCTACAATTTGCACAAGCTCATCGAAATTGGACAATAGAAGATTGGAAAAACGTTGCCTGGTCTGATGAGTCTCGATTTCTGCTGCGACATTCGGATGGTAGGGTCAGAATTTGGCGTCAACAACATGAAAGCATGGATCCATCCTGCCTTGTATCAACGGTTCAGGCTGGTGGTGGTGGTGTCATGGTGTGGGGAATATTTTCTTGGCACTCTTTGGGCCCCTTGGTACCAATTGAGCATCGTTGCAACGCCACAGCCTACCTGAGTATTGTTGCTGACCATGTCCATCCCTTTATGACCACAATGAACTCAACATCTGATGGCTACTTTCAGCAGGACAATGCGCCATGTCATAAAGCTGGAATCATCTCAGACTGGTTTCTTGAACATGACAATGAGTTCACTTTACTCAAATGGCCTCCACAGTCACCAGATCTCAATCCAATAGAGCATCTTTGGGATGTGACGGAACGGGGGATTCGCATCATGGATGTGCAGCCGACAAATCTGCGGCAACTGTGTGATGCCATCATGTCAATATGGATCAAACTCTCTGAGGAATGCTTCCAGCACCTTGTTGAATCTATGCCACGAAAATTGAGGCAGTTCGGAAGGCAAAAGGGGGTCGGTGAGTGTATATATACAATAAAGTGGCCGGTGAGTGTATATATATATATATATATATATATATATATATATATATACAGTCATATGCAAAAGTTTGGGCACCCCGATCTTAATTTTAATTTATAAAAAAAAATAATTTATAAATAAAATTAATCATTTTTAGTTATAAATATTTGGGTGTTTGCAACAGCCATTTCTGTTTGATATATCTAATAACTGATGGACACAGTAATATTTCAGGATTGAAATGAGGTTTATTGTACAGAAAACAGAACAGAAAATGTGCAATATGCATTAAACCAAAATTTGACAGGTGCAAAAGTATGGGTACCCTTATCATTTTATTGATTTGAATACTCCTAACTACTTTTTACTGACGTACTGAAGCACAAAATTGGTTTGGTAACCTCATTGAGCTTTGAACTCCATAGACAGGTGTATCCAATCATGAGTAAAGGTATTTAAGTTGGCTAATTGCAAGTTGTTCTCCTATTTGAATAACTTCTGAAGAGTGGCATCATGGGCTCCTCAAAACAACTCTCAAATGATCTGAAAACAAAAATTGTTCAACATAGTTGTTCAGGGGAAGGATACAAAAAGTTGTCTCGGAGATTTAACCTGTCTACTTTCTACTGTGAGGAACATAGTAAGGAAATGGAAGACCACAGGGACAGTTCTTGTTAGGACAGACCACCTCCAAAGAGCTGCAGCATCATCTTGCTGCAGATGGTGTCACTGTGCGTCGGTCAACAATACAGCGCACTTTGCTTCCCCATGCCCATCCAGGGGAGAACGTTTCGGCCGCTGGGCAGATACACCCAGGACAGGGCGCCAATCTATCGCTGGGCATACACTGACTCACTCACTCACTCACACAGACATACACACGCTATATGGGGCAATTTAGAGAACTCAATTGACCTTGATCCATGTTTTTGGACTGTGGGAGGAAACCGGAGAACCCAGAGGAAACCCACGTGGACACAAGGAGAACATGGAAACTCCACCCAGATTGGGATTCAAACCAGGAATCCCTAGCGCTGAGAGGCGGTCGTGCTAACCACTAAGTCACCGTGCCGCCCTATATACAGTATATACCGTGCAAGACATTTGCATCTCTGTGATTTTGTTTTCCATCTGGTCCAGTCTGTGTGTTAATTAGATTTTGTTAATTAGTTAATTGTCAATTGTGTTGTTCATTATCTCCTGCTGTCACACGGTTTCCCACACGGTCTATTTAATCTTTCCTTACCTCTATGTTCCTGTTTGAGTGTCAGTTAAAGTCTGTCTTGTTTAGCTTGTAAGTGTATGTTTGTTTCCCCTATGTTTCCTGCATTATATACCTCTTTTTCATCAAAACACCACTGGGCAGGAACACCAGTGGAATTTATTTTTTTTTTTTGGATTTTCACATATCTACACATACACAGCTATATTAAGATAGGGGTAATTTAGAATGTGCCACCTAGGCCTAAATTTAAATATTTATTTACAACTGATGTCCTAATGACTTTTGGCATTGTGGTATTTGATTGTCACAGGTGCCTGTGGCTCGTTTGGTTCTTAATTGTTTCAGTTGGGTGATTGGTTTGTTTTGGGCACGTGTTTAGTTTCATTTTGTATTTATTCTTAGTTTTCCTGTAAGTCGGGGCACGTCTTTGTTTGTGGTATTATGCCCTGTGTTACTTTGTTAGTTTGTTCCCCCTTTTCGTTGGTGTCCCATCACCAATTTTTATTAAAATCTACGTTTGGTTTTTATCCCGGTGTCTCACGGACTCTCCTTCCACGTTCAACCACGTTGCGGCACTGCGCATTGTCTCCGCGTGGGTCGCACTTGTGGGAGTGCTTTCCGTGGACCGGCGCACGCTTTATTCCCCATGTGGTCGGTACCCGGGAGCGCTCACAAGACGCGAGCGGTTGTACGCAACAACTCCGCGTAGCCGCCCTCTCCCGGGGAAAGACGGACAATTGGTAACAGAAAGACGTGCCAAACTATCTGGAGAGTTCCGGACACCAGGGGTCACCCACCGCTGAGCCGGAGGACCAGAGGCTGCGCCGCTGAAGAAGCCGAGTACCAGGGGTCGCCGATTGCCGAGTCTGGGCACCAGGGACCGCTCCATCGTCTACTCCGAGCACCAGGGTCCGCCAGCCGCAGACTCCGGACACCAGGGGCGCTATCCCCGTCTCGCAGCAAGAGGGTGCCGATCCGCGCCCCCGCAGCGAGATGACGTATTCCACGCTGTCAGCAGGGGGCAGCCAACAGGCTTCATCGCCGGAGGGACCATTACCCCCCCCCTTTTTTTGTTTTTTGAGTACTGTTTATTGTTATTTATTTATTTTTTTTTTGTTGGGTCGCTTCCTTTTTAGCGCGACCCTTGGGGTGGGGGTATGTCACAGGTGCCTGTGGCACCTGTCCCTCGTTTGGTTCTTAATTGTTTCAGTTGGGTGATTGGTTTGTTTTGTGCACGTGTTTAGTTTCGTTTTGTATTTATTCTTAGTTTTCCTGTAAGTCGGGGCACGTCTTTGTTTGTGGTTATATACCCTACGTTACATTTGTTCGTTTGTTCCCCCTTTCCTTTGGTGTCCCAACACCAATTTTTATTAAATTCTATTTTGGATTTTATCCCGGTGTCTGTTGGACTCTCCTTCCACGTGCAACCACGGTACGGCGCTGCGCATTGTCTCCGCGTGGGTCGCACTCGTGGGAGTGCTTTCCGTGGACCGGCGCACGCTTTATTTCCCTGCGTGGTCGGTACCCGGGAGCGCTCACTAGGCGCGAGCGGTTGAACGCAATTCCTCCGCGTTAGCCGCCCTCTCCCGGGGAAAGACGGACATTCTAACAGAAAGACGTGCCAAAGATATCTGGAGAGTTCCGGACACCAGGGGTCACCCACCGCTGAGCCGGAGGACCAGAGGCTGCGCCGCTGAAGAAGCCGAGTACCAGGGGTCGCCGATTACCGAGTCTGGGCGCCAGGGACCGCTCCATCGTCTACTCCAAGCACCAGGGTCCGCCAGCCGCAGACTCCGGACACCAGGGGCGCTTTTCCCGTCTCGCAGCAAGAGGGCACCGATCCGCGCCCCCGCAGCGAGATGACGTACTCCACGCTGTCAGCAGGGGGCAGCCAACAGGCTTCATCGCCGGAGGGACCGTTACCCCCCCCCTTTTTTGTTTTTTGAGTACTGTTTATTGTTATTATTATTATTTTTTTTGTTGGGTCGCTTCCCTTTTAGCGCGACCCTTGGGGTGGGGGTATGTCACAGGTGCCTGTGGCACCTGTCCCTCGTTTGGTTCTTAATTGTTTCAGTTGGGTGATTGGTTTGTTTTGTGCACGTGTTTAGTTCGTTTTGTATTTATTCTTAGTTTTCCTGTAAGTCGGCGCACGTCTTTGTTTTGTGGTTATTATGCCCTTCGTTACTTTGTTCGTAACGTTGGTGTCCCAACACCAATTTTTATTAAATTCTACGTTTGGTTTTTATCCCGGTGTCTCTCTCTCCTTCCGCGTTCAACCACGTTGCGGCGCTGCGCATGTTCTCCGCGTGGGTCGCACTCGTGGGAGTGCTTTCCTCGGACCCACGCACGCATTATTCCCTACGTGGTCGGTACCCGGGGAGCGCTCACTAGGCGCGAGCGGTCGTACGCAACAACTCCGCGTAGCCGCCCTCTCCCAGGGAAAGACGGACATTGATAACATTGATACCATTTAATATAGTTAATATACTATGTTTTTGTTGTTATTTAAAAATATATATTTTAACATCTTTAGTGCATTAAAAAACATACATATAAAAAAACTATATGTGTGACTGTGATATAGTAACTGACCTCCAGACGTCCTCTGCTCAGGAGGTTGTTCAGATGGCTTTTAGCTTGGACCAATTTAGGCTGAGTATCTTCAGACAAGGAGGTGGAATTCCTAAGCAAAGCCATGCTCTCTATTAGACACTCCTCTAACATTGTTTCAGCCAGTAACAGCATCCCATAGTCATCTTCAGAAATCACAAATATAAAAGAAAATATATTAAAGTAAATATGTAATGTGAGTTTAAAAGAAGCTATTTGTGCTTTGACAACATTATTTCAGTATTTAATTCTTAATTACATATTTTGCTGATTTAACATAGAAATAAAACAGAAAGCTGTGTATACATATTATACAAGGATGTCTGCTTTATGTTTTTAATAAAAATGTTATTAAAAATTTGTATGTTATAATGATATACTTAACAGGCAAAATAATAATCTATTTGGAGGCAGCACGGTGGCTTAGTGGTAAGCATGTTCGCCTTTCAGCATTGGGGATTCTCAGCACCACGTACGCGTGGGTTTCCTCAAGGTTTCTCCCACAGCCCAAAGACGTGGACTATTCTATTTGGTACGTATAAACTGTTGGGGCACCTGCATGTCTGTGTTGACCTTATCTTAATCTATGAAGTGACCTACGAAATAACATAGTCATAAAGAAATAGAAGGATGGATGAGTCAAACCTATAACAATACATTCATTCATTCATTATCTCCCGCTTTATCCTGTATTAAGGTCGCGGTGGGGTTCCCCATGCCCATCCAGGGAAGAACATCTCAGGCGCTGGGCAGATAGACCCAGGACAGGGCACCAATCCATCACTGGGCACACACACACACACAGACACACTATATATGGGGCAATTTTGAGAATTCAATTGACTTGATCCATGTTTTTGGACTGTGGGAGGAAACCGGAGAACCCAGAGGAAACCCACCCAGACACGGGGAGAACATGGAAACTCCTCCCAGATGGGGATTCGAACCAGGAATCCCTAGCGCTGAGAGGCGAACGTGCTAACCACTAAGCTACCGTGCCGCCTTATAACAATGCAGTCCAAGCATATCCTAGATAGAGAACCCCTTGAAACTGTTTGGAATAAATTACATGCTAATTACTGTTCTGAGCTTAGATCTTCTCTAAAAGCTTGAGGTTTACAGTAGGGAAGTCTGTTTATTACACTTTTCAAGATTTTGTAGGTGCATGCTGTTTACAAACAATTACTTTGTTGTATGCTGCTTGGTTTTCAGTGCTCCATTTTGAAGTTTAGTACTTTGTTTTAGAAATTTGTATTATTTATTTGTGGGATTTTTGCTCTTCTGATTTAGTTTCAGGTTTTTTATGATATGATATGATATGAAACTTTGTGTAATGCACTATATGTTGCTAAATATAAGTTGAAATCTATAATTTCTTTTATATCATGTTTTGTTCATGTTTATTAGGGATGCCATTTTTTACAAGGACAGTAGCCAATGCATCTGTACAGATCTGTACAGATTTCTTTCCTTTTTTCAGCTGTAAGATAATGTTAAGCATACATAAATTTAGAGTGAATGCAGGTTATTAGGCAAGAGCTTCACCTGATTTACCATGCCTGAATCGTCTTGGTGTTGGGCTTACTATTAGCACTGACACTAGTTTTAAGAAATGTAAAGACAGCAGTCTTGAAGTTGTGATTATTTATCAATTTAGCAATAACAAAATAATCAATGAAAATCCCACTAAAATTAATTTACAGTATATATTGTTTTCTGTGTTATTAAGGCTGTTTTTATCACAGCACACAATATGTAACCTTACATTTCTAAGGTACCTTTAACATCTCAAGGTTATGGCAATAATAAATAATAAACCAAAATTAGCTTTAGATGATTGGTCTTGGGCCAAATTATTTTGATCAAGATAAGTTACTAATATCCAAGTAGAAACTGTGGTGTTATTAAGGGCAAAGAACGTGTGAAGGTGGGTGAAATCAGCATAGCAATAATAAGTAATATTGTAATAAGGCCTTAACTTAATGACTGATCCCAATGTAAACATGTACAGTCAAAAAGAAAGGGAGCAAGCACTGGGCCAAGGGTACTTCAGTGTTTACTTCATCAGATTTGAAAAGACCATAATTCCATGACACCTTAAATGACCTTCCTACAAGGTAGAATCAAAACCATTCAAGAACCATTTCAAAGATCCCAAGTTCCAAGTATGCATGTCATTTAACAAGCAAAAGAAACTTTAAGTACCTTATACTATAAAGATAAAAATGGATAAAAATGTATTTAAGTTTAGAATAACAAGTCCTCATTCATTCACTCTCAGCCTGCTGTAAATTTTTACTGACATATTTTATTGTTCTTACTTTAGTTATTGAGATTAATGCTTTGGATATTGCTCAGCTTTTACCATCTGATTTTACTACTCCCAGTCCAGATCAGCCTACAACACAGAATATGAAAATCAGATGGACCGAATGTCTCATTACAATTCCAGTTAATGGCATTAGTTTAAACAAAGGTCTATAACAGAAAAAATTGTGAAGCGTCAGTTACCCTATTGTCTATTAATCTATACATCACATTGTGTTTGTATGCAAATTTTTTATGTGATTTGTTTTAGATTTTTAGATTTAGATTGATTTGAAGATGCAGACATTAGTGAGAAATACTTACATTCAAATTTATTTCATGCTATTATTTGGTAAATGATATACATTGCACCATGCATAAATAAAAAACACAAACTGTCCTAATCTGTTATATTGCCAAAAGTATCTAGACATCCCTTCTACTTCAATTGGAAGGTAATGTAATGCTACAAAAATATATCTGACCAGCTCAAGCATAAGCATAGGTGGGATTTTCAGGTGTTCACATAAATGTGCTTATACAGTGTAACATACATATGAATTAATTTTTTTTTTATCATGAAATAAAAGCTTAAAAAATAAGGATAAAATCAGACAAAGCTTTTTTTCTTTTGAAATCTGTAGTATGCCCACAACAAATCTTACTGTTGATTGGTTACTTTAGGTCACAAAGCTTAAAACACCTGCCATCTACTGAATGCATTATAAGGAGAACCTTGATGGCTAAATGAATGATTTCATATTTGGTCTGAAATGGCTTAGGT